>NMRB01001557.1:60942-79901 GCA_002633025.1 Notospermus geniculatus | reverse complement strand
ACTCCTGCGGCGCTCACGCCATGATGGCATTCGGAACTTCCGAAGGCAACTGCTCGGCAATTTCCGTGAAGACTCGCATTTCCCCTCGGACACAATTCCAAGGCAGCCATCTTGAACGCGCAACGATTGCTGCCCGTTTGTGAGAGTTCAGCCAGATGCGGTTCGCCTCATCACACCAGCAGTAACCCTGCGCATGAAAACTAGGTCACACAAAAACGTTGCGTTATTGATCAATAATTGGCAGATTGGGTGAGATACCGGTAAGTTTATAAATAATATGCCTCAAGTTATCCAGCACATGAGGTTGAACATCTTAACAGGCCAAAATTCGGCCAAAATAGTCCCATGGTCGGTCACGTGGGTTTGTTGATAAACAATATGGCTGCCTTGGACTTGTGTCCGAGGTGACATGCGCCGTCCAGTGGACAGATAAGCAGTTCGCCTCAGGTCGTTCCGAATGGCCATGATGGAACGGACAGTAGCGCCAGTGCGGGAGTAGAGCGGCAAATATTGGAACCAGTCAACTGAAACTGGTCCGTTTGGTAAGACGGTGAGCTGTTTTATTTCAGGACCATCCACTGACTATGTTATCAAGTTGAGAGCTTTCAATAGCGTTGGTGACAGCAGTGCAGTTTATGAGATAGTTAAAACCTTGGATGAAACAGGTTAGTAAGAGCGAAGCATCAATGGGGATCCTAACTCAATAGAGGGCAGCACAACGAAACCCGGTCCTAATACAATGGACGCCTTTTGTAAGGGAAATTGATCAGGACCGGGATGTCAGTTTCATTTCAATAGTTTTACCAGTAGTGACACCTATTGAAAAAGTCGGCTATAGTCGGTTATATGTAAAGGAATAGGCCCTAATTAATGGGATGTTGTTTATCAACACTTTCTTTGATCAAAAGTGTTACATTCATACAACATCCAGGGCTGGGTTGCACAAAACTCATGTTAGTGCTATCTTGGTGTTAGCGCTAACTTTATGTTAAATGACGTAAAAAGACAAGGGATTTTGACGTCATCTAACATAAAGTTAGCGCTAACACCAAGTTAGCGCTATCATGAGTTTTGTGCAACCGGCCCCAGGTTTTTATAGCGGGACGTTTTATTACCGTTCTTGAGGTGAGACAGTCTCTTTAACGAAATAAATTGTATTTTTCAGCATCCGAGCCAAGTACGCCTATGACGCCCCCGGTAGCCGTCAGAGCAATTGTCCAATCAACAAGCACAGTTTTGGTCACGTGGACTGACATAAGTCTTGGACGGGCCCAACGGATCACCGATGGTCGCTTTTACACTGTGCGTTACTCAGCCAAGAACTCGCACAAGTTCAGATACTTGAGTTCGACTGATTTGAGGGTACTTATCCAAGGTTTGACTCCGAACCAAGAGTACGAGTTTTCGGTGAGGACCACGAAGGGTCAAAGACGGTCAACTTGGAGTATTACTGTTTCCAACAAAACATTTGGTACGTACCGACAGGCGCCTTACGTTGTAAATAGTGGCTGGTCAAACCTCAAATTTTGACCTTTTAGAAAACTGGGCTTAGAAATTTTGGTCGGTGAACCTCCCTTAAAAATGATTTTTCCACATCCATAATTATAACATTAAGATTTTCATTTTTGTTTTCCCGCGTTTCCCTTCAGGTCAGTCGACCAGATGAATGTGCGCCCTTGGCTGCCGATGGCGACGATTACGTCGTGAAAGAAGCATTGTATGATAATTGGACTCGTTGCTTGGTGTACAGGGGCGGGTGCAGGAGGCCAGTTGAGATCTTCACTTATTTTGAGGGTTGATTTGGATAAACCTCAGGAGAGACACTAATGCCGAGAGCAGATCGGCCTTGCGACTGGAAGCAACTACTGGCAATGGCGTTTCCGGCAACGGTGGGCGACTGGCTGGAAACAGCAGCAATGATCAGTTGCTCAAACAGGTCGATGTGCGCACACCAGCAACGCTATTGCCGACCGCTGCCGCTAGTTCCAGCCAATTGCTCATGTAAGACTGGATTGTGCCACTTGTTGCTGCAATGACCAGCCGAAGTCGATGTGCGCGGTCCGCTCATATTGACAGCTACTGTTGCGTTCAGTTGCGTTCCAGTGGCAAGGTCGATCTGCTCTCGGCATTTAATTAGTTTTCATTCTTACTTCGGACGCCGGGCGTCTGCGATTCCTCAAGTGACGAAAATGAAGACCTCCTAGACGCCGACATCTACTTTATGCCCAATTTTTGGGGAAATTCAGATTCCGGCCTATTGGGGCTTCACTGTATAAACCCGCATGTAGGCCTTTATTCCTTCAAGATTGAGCATACATGTATTCAGAAAATTGGATGAAAAATTTGATCGTGGACAGCGAAGTATTGTGAACGAACACCAGATAGTACATGTATTTGAAATAACCAAGTTATAGGGTGTAAATAAACTTTAGACAATGTCTGTACATCACAACACTCAGAAATAAAAATCATACATTTAGATACCGTGGTATGCACACATTCCGACAAAACGTGGGGCCTATTGTTCGATGAAAATCACAAGTAAGTTATCGATTACATGATTCCCCTTGGCTCAGTTTTTATTTTCTTAAGGGCGAGCCAACGTTTGCAATTTTTGAAACGTGGCCAGGCGTTGTAAATAAAAGATGTCAAAATGCCATAAAAGTACAAGATATATGACGGAAATGAAGGCACCTGCGGGGTCTATAAGTCAAAAGGAATTGAATGAGATGTATCTTGGAACGCACTAATTAGCTAATAAGTTGAAACAAAAGACTAGTTGTCGGAACACTTTCCCAAGAAATGGCACACTTTGAAGATCAAACAACATGCGTGTCGTAAAGTTCGTCGTTTTTTCTACCCAGTCCACCCCTTTCGGTAGCATTATTTTCAACAGACATAGAGTACTCCACAAGTGAACTGCATGCATGCTGCCAATTTTCCAAAAACAGGGCGGCCATATTGGATCTGGATTTTACTTCCTGGTTCTCTTCTAATGTACTGAGCGTGTATGCTGTCTATGAAATGCTGGTCAAGACATCCTTGCCACCCCAGGTTCTATGGGTTTGTGGCATTGCTGCCACTACCTGAATGTGTCATTTACATGCTTCTTCTCTGAGAAAATTGTACCTGTTGTTCATGTTTGGCGAATTTCTTTGTTTTGGATTACATAATATAATTAACTTGTAATTCTTGGGATTTTGCTTATTTCCTGTGTCTACACAGCACAGTGATCACAATGGACCCAAACAAAAGTCAAGTGGGGGTGTCTTTACTGCTCTTCTCAGAGGGGCCTGGATTGAAGCACTATGAAAATTCGCAATGATGGCTCGCCCTTAAGGCCTACGGAATCATGGGAATAGGCCTAAGCCGCATTGTTTAATACAATTGTACAATAGGATTTCCATTGTCACTGTGCCACTCCCGACCAGGGATTCTAATTAAAGATCAGCCCGCGCAGTCAGTGAACAATAGGGCATGTGCAGCCAAACAATAGAGTGTTTGCACCGGTGGTCATGTTGGACGTATGAACAAAAGAATTTGTCGCCAGTCACGGTCTACGGAGATTAACTTCGATTGTTTTGGAAGTCTGTTCTTTTGTTGTATGCCTCCAACATGGCCGCTGTGACGTCACGTGCAAACACTCTATAGACTTCATGCAAAGTTGTGAACATTCAACAATGCTTCGTGAATATGGCTCCAGGCCTACGACTACGTGAAGAATGACACAAACTTACCCAGCACTGCCGACAGATATTCCTCGAATCCCGGAACAAATTGTGCCTCCACTCCGACTCTGACAATCCTGATAGGCTACACAGTAACTCCCGCAGGGTTATTACAAAAATTGATAAGTGAATGATAGTTATTTTGCACGAAAATTTGCCGAACACACTTGAAATAGTTTAGTGACTCTGACCTGTCTGACAGTCAGCACGTAAATGTCGCTTCAGCGTTGTTGTTGTCTTCAGTTCCGGACTTGCCGGGCAGTTTTCAATGGCCAAAGACAGGGCGTGGTCCGCCTCCGTAGTACATTCTGCATGAACAGCTTGATAAACTACTGTACATGTATGATCATTTCGTTCATGGTACGGTATTGGGGAGGTTTGCCGAGTTCAGCCCAACGTATATTCTATATAAATCGCCGTATCCGTATAACGTATTGCGCGAGCGGCGCCGGCTTCGCCGCCGCTGATATATCAGTACGACGTCACCAGCGCCCGGTCTGTTTCAAACCCTGTGGAGAACTCTGGACCCGGCGGGCAACTTTAGGTGTGCCCAAATTAAGGGACAAAAATACAGGGTGTATCAAGTTTGGAGCAATCGAAAGGCCTGCATGCTGCATGGCGACTATGCACTCAGCGTGGCGCTGATATTAGACTGGTCCCCTGTCGTACCGCTCCGTTCCTCCACTACTACGACAGGCCGCGTCCGCCATGTTTGCCTGAATTCTGACACACGTATGCAAATGAGCAATAAAGGCTCGTAACGTTGCGGCCATTAGAAAGTTTTCTGGATCGGGTTTTGGGACACGACATGGTACGGGCAACTACTGCAGTCTTGGTGAAGTTTGAGCATAGTCTAGTTCCCTGACCTGCTGTATGGTGGCGCTGACTGATGGTGCGATACAGAGGTCAGGCAGGCGCCACCGTTAATACTGATCACGTGATCTAAAATTGTCAAGATCCTGACAATTTTGCTGTGACGTCACTTAGTAACAGGATGTTTCGCTACATCGAACATCAAGCTGATTGTGCAGCCTTTTGACCCTACAACTTCGTGTTGCGATACCTGTACAGGACGATGCAGTGTAAATTTTACAGTACGTATCCCATCGTATGTACGCATTTTGAGATAGTAAAGGAGGATACAATAGGGAGGTTTCGCAACTCTGACGAAACACGAAGTACGAAATACCAAATTGGACTTCATTTCCATGACGTGATGTATTTCTTTCAGGAGATGGTTGGTACCACGAATGTCGCTGCTGCCAGTGCGTCTTTTAACATATCATGTAAGACCGAGAGAGTTAAGGTGCATCTTGAATGTTTAAGTTTCCACTTCGTATCTACGAAGTCGAAAAGAAAGAATTTCAAAGTTTAATACACACCGTACTCTATCGGTCTAACATCATAGGCTAAAAGATGCTCTTGCGGCAGGCGAATTTGTGGTACCAACCATCTCCTGAAATACATTACGTCATGGAAATGAAGTCCAATTTGGTATTTTGTACTTCTGTTTCGTCAGATTTGCGAAACCTCACAATTAATAGTCAGTTTTTTTCGCAAATCTGACGAAACACGAAGTACGAAATTCAACTTCATTTCCAAAAATGGAAATATGACGTCACGTGAAGAACCTCTATCACGTGTAATGTATTCGCTTATGGAATATTTTCAGAGTCTTCTCGTGGTTTTCGACCCCCCGCCAAGGGAGACGTGGAATGGTATCTTAACCGGGTATAAGATCAGGTACACGCGGAAACATTCACGACGCACCAAGTCAGTCACAACAGACCTCAGCCGACGGTGTGTCTTAACTGGTCTCGCGGCAGGGACGGACTATTACATAAGAGTTTCGGCACTGAATGTGAATGGGTCGGGTCCGACTAGTCCGTACGTGGTAGGATCGACGCAGAAACCAGGTACGGATCTTTGTCACAGTCTCAAGGTTTTCTCTCCTAGGGCCCCCAAACGGCAGCACTGAACAGGAGAGGCCCACTGATGACGTCACTGATGACGTCACAGCAGGTCCGGGCTTAACGACTTCCGGTCGTCAATTTCATCCATGCAACTTGTGTCAGTCATGAATGTTGGTTTTCAGAAAATCTTCAAAAACACACACAGGGTCTGGACACATGGACCAACGACAATAACGTTGGTGGACTAGTATAGGACTTGGCATTGGTGACGGTGCATGAAAATACATGTATTTCATATTTGTCTTGCAGTGACAATTCCTGGCCAACCAAGCGCATTTTGGGCACGCCCGGCCAAAACCTCCATCACACTGGCTTGGGCAGCACCACAGCCAAACGAAAATATTGATGGCTACCATCTTGCATACGGCATTGGGACGCCCGATCAGTTCGCTTTAACCATTGGACCCGACCAGCGGGCGCATGTCCTCCAAAATTTACGTAAGTAGCCAATAGTATGACTCGTTAAATCCTACGCAGTTGTGAGTCGCGCCCCCTTACGGTTGACCCGCTCTCCACAACTGCTTCACTTCGTAGAATTCGCCGCGTTTGGTCAGCAGATGGCGTCAGGGTCGCGCGAGTTTTATAGCCAATCAGCACACTGCTTTCAGAACTCTTTGGCCAGTTGTCAACGGATGTTCTTTGCTACCATGGCTACTATATCACATGATCCGCTCAGCCAATGAAAGAGCGTCTCAGGCCCAGCTTGGTTACATACGGCGGATTGCTCGGGGCTCTCATTGGTCGATTCTCTCAGCGCCAACTAATGACCAAACGCGGCGAATTTTACGAAGTGAAGCAGTGGTGGTGTGGGGAGCGCGTAAACTTGACGCCAGTGAACTGGTCCGTTTGTTTGCTAAGCTGGTGTGATGTTTTATTTCAGGTCCATCCACTGACTATGTTATGAGTTTGAGAGCTTTTAATAGCGCTGGTGACGGCCGTGCAGTTTATGAGATAGTTAAAACCTTGGCTGAAACAGGTCAGTACGAGCGAAGCATCCATTTCAGTTCTTGACATTGGCCCGTCATTCAACTCCTGCACATACCACACAGGATTTCTCGCCAAAGAACTCCGACTCCAATAAAGATGTAACACTTTTTATTCATGGGTGTAGGACACGCAAACAGTTTTTCAACCATCTTTGATCAAAAGTATTACATCTTTATACAACATCCAGGTTTTTAGAGGGACTTTCTCAAGGAGCACAGTATTTCTTCCCTATCATGCGCTAAACATGCCGGCGTTAAGGGAGACCTCTATTGACAATGTTGTTAACTGCCGTTTATCAACCTCGGCCCATGTAGAGTTACTCTCGTTTCTAGAGTAGGCTATCCACGTATGCAATGTATTTGTAATCATACATTCTCCAACACTGAGACGAAAGGCTAACTGCGGTATTGGAGAATGACGCAATCACCGCCGGTGGCGCCGACTGTCGGCAAAAAGTGGCAATATCGTGAGCCTTAGAGACAGGCACTCTCTACTAACGAAACAAATATATCTTTACAGCATCCGAGCCAACAGCGCCTATGACGCCCCCGATAGGCGTCAGGGCAATCGTCCTATCAACAAGCACGGTTTTGGTCATGTGGTCTGACGTAACTCTTGGACGGTCCCAACGGATCACTGATAATCGCTTTTACACTGTACGTTACTCAGCTGAGAACTCTCACAGGTTCTATTACTTGAATTCGACTGATTTGACGGCGCAAATCACCGGTTTGACTCCGAACCAAGAGTATGAATTTTCGGTGAGGACCACGAAGGGTCAAAGACGGTCAACTTGGAGTATTACTGTTTCCAACAAAACATTTGGTACGTACCGACAGGCGCCTTGCGTTGTAAACAGTGCGGATCCTGCAGAATTACCGCTACTGGGAGGCGCTTTAAGCCGTTGTAGATTCATACCTACATTAAGTGAAATGGACGGTTGTGAACACAGTAAACGTATGTTCATGTCCTTCCTTTTGGTCCGAACTTTTGACAATGTCCTTTGTTTGTTCGTTATGAGAAGTCGATTTATTTTCTATGTTTGATATTAGCCCTTGTTACACTACATAAAAAACCCGTGTCGAACCCGGGTTTTTTCTGTCCACACCTGTTGAAAACGCGGTGTAATAATCCCCTCCGAGCTCGAACGGTTTTTGGAGGGCTTAATTTAGGTCCCCGTCACAAAATTTGAGTAGTGTTGACGTGCACCGGGCCTCAGGAGGGATTTTTCAGAGCCGGGCTAGACCCGGGTGTCAAAAAACCCGGGGATTTCTATGTAGTGTAACCACGGCTATTGTCTTAGTGAAGTTTGAGCAAATTGATCAACACAATAAATCAGTACCTACATACAGAACGATTGGAAACTCTGTGACACCTCAGTCTAGCGTGAAATGGGAAAAGCTAGTAACTAACATCTGGGACATTTTGAGAAAATTGCGATTTATGTGTCTAGCCCTGTTATTAAGGCCATGGGACATTCTTTAACAAACTGACCATGTGTAATCATTTGAAATACATTGCTTTTGATCTTCTGTCACTGGGATTGAGGAATATGCTTTGGAACCATTTTTTTGTTAGTTTCTAGCTTTTGCCCTAATTTATGTGTCTAGCCCTGTTATTAAGGCTATTTACGTTTTACATAATTCTAGGTAATATCAAAAATAGATATCTATTTTTGGTAATACATGTATGTGAATTATTACGTTGACGTTCCGTACGACGTCACAGTGGAAAAGTGGATACGGTCGCAGCGCCATCAAATGGTAGAAAAAATTAGGCGACCTCCTCATTACCAACCAGACGTAGTCTAATAGTTTTTCCAGAGCTGTATGTGTAGGTTGGACCGCGAGGGTGGTAAGTTTATTTGTTTTGTGATATCGTTTTCTCTCGTTTTTTCAGCCACGACTCATAGAAGGAAAAGAGATATTTCAGGTACGTTTGCCAGCGTGCACATTTATAGACCTTTCCAACAAAGATGGCGGTCTGATACTTTTCACCATATGACGTCAGAAGCTTAAAATACCATTCAATAGCCGCTGGCACGCTGAGCTGGTCAAGCGGGCCAAGTGCAGAAAAGTTTAGGTAAAATAATTGTCTGAGAGGATGCGTTTGGTAGTGTTATATGATGCTTGGACAATGAATGGCCACGACGTCATGTGGGAGAACTAGTAGGCCACCATAATAGTACTGTCTGTTGCTTTTATTTCAGGCGAGGAAGGAATTTGGTGTATGGTAGTATCAAGCATTGAAACCAGCCGATTGACAGCGACATCTCGCGGCGATGCTAAACAACAGTGTGCAGCAAAGGCGCCTTCGAACCTCATCACGATATGGTGAGAATAACAAAAGTATTTATAGCAACAAAAAACTTTTATTTTGAAAGGGGAAGGGTGTTTCCGCATGTTTATTATCCCACCCCAGATTACAGCGATTCGTTGCATGCCGGATTCCTACATGCTGCCCAACGGCCCAATGAGGAACCTGCAGAAATACCGCCACTAGGAGGCGCTGTGAGCGGTTGTACCTTTAACGAGGCTCGTCAGTGTTGCACTGCGCCAAGACGCCGTGACGCGACGACACGACGTTGCTGTGCTCTGTTTTGGCGTCTTCGGTAGAACCACCGTTCACAGCTTCCAAAATCGAATGAAGAAATCTGAACCTCACGTGACCACTGACGTCACACCACTTTGGATTAAAGTTGTGCGGGTTCCCAATGTAGCCCTAAGCATTTTAGCAAATTTCAACAACGATTAGAGCTTGTCCACTTCTTAAGTATATACTTAGAATTATGCCTTTTTCAGGTCGGACTCGGGTAACACGTACTACTGTTACAAATACCCTGAAGAGTGTCCATCCCGTGGTTTTATAAAATATTCCTTCTACCGTGACGGTGTATACGACGGTACCAAACTCTGCGGCTACCAGCAGCAGGAGGACCTAAATGAATTGGTAAGCTACGGGTGTTACATATTTATTGCATTATCAAAAAACGGAAAAAAATCTTCGACGTCATGACGCTGACCCCATAAGGTGCTGCGCTCTTTTGGAGTGATAGAGTATTTTTTCCTCATCAACTATGATTATCTATAGGTTCTTCACTGACGTCACAACGGTCACCCCACGTGACTGCAAAGAATCGACCATGTTGGCCATCAGATGGCTGGCGACGACGTCAAAACTATCACGTCATGACATGTTGACGTCACGGTCTGTGTGTTGACGCTGTGTTCATGCCGTGACGTCGCTTGACATTTTGACGGCCAATATGGCGGCATCGTGTCGTCATGGAAATGTGACGTCACGTGAAGAACCTCGAAAACATTAGGATTTCATTTGTGTTTTCTCGCGTTTCCCTTCAGGTCAGTCGACCAGATGAATGTGCGCCCTTGGCTGCCGATGGCGACGATTACGTCGTGAAGGAAGCATTGTATGATAATTGGACTCGTTGCTTGGTGTACAGGGGCGGGTGCAGGAGGCCAGTTGAGGTCTTCACTTATTTTGAGGGTTGATTTGGATAAATCTCAGGATAGTCTCGCGCAGCCAGACCCTCGGCCAACGTACACGAACTAGTTCTCAGTACGTTCTTGAAAATGTTGCCGAACGGGCTCAAACTGTGTGCGAACAGAGTGGACGCAGTGGCAACTTCTTACTGTCTTTTTACGATCATGGGCGGCCTCGGACGGGAAGGGTGTTCCAGAACTTCGAGACATTATTTGGTCAACGTTACGTTTTAGCGGGCGTTTTAGCCCGTTTACGATTTTTTAGGACGGGACAGGACGTTTTGAGAATTACTTCAGTGTGACAGTACCTTAATGCCCCAATCACACTGAGCTAGTTCTCAGTACGTTCTTGAAAATTTTGCCGAACGGGCTCAAACTGTGTGCGAACGGAGTGGACGTAGTGGCAACTTTTTACAGTCTTTTTACGAACTTCATGGACGAGAAGGGTGCGCCAGAACTTCGAGGCATTAGTTGGTCAAGGGTTACACGTTCTAGCCCGTTTTACGATATTTTCAGGACGGGGCAGGACGTTTTGAGGACTACTTCAGTGTGATGGGGGTATTAGGTTGAGGTACCCTTTTGGTTGAGAGTCCTGTAAAATTACGCCAGATAGTACATGTACATGAACAAGTATTTTAAATAATCAAGATATCAGGTCTAAATAAACTTTAGCCAATGCCTGTACATCACAACACTCACAAATAAGATACCGGTATGTACACATTCTGAATATTGTATTGTTCTGTGAAAATCACCATGAGTAAGGTATTGATAATTCCCCTTGTCTCACTTTTTATTTTCTTATTAGGCCTACAATGAGAACAGAATGTTTGCGATTGTTATATAAAGCGTGAAGCTCATTCTGACCCGGATTCTGACGCAGATACTCACTGGGATTCTGACTCGAGAGTCAGCACAAATGCCTCAAAACCTCGACAGCTGCAGAACTGGACAACATGATCAATTATAGCTACGGTTACACCTGTTGAAAATACCCGTGTTTTTCCAGACCCCAGTCAAACCCGTGCGTATACGAAAAGCCCGGCGAGAGGTCACACTACTGCATTGTAGTTAGGTAGCCCGGCGACAGGTGCGCTGTATGCACTGACTCTTCGGTCATTTCTGTGTTGGCACACATTGCTGGAGGCGCGAAAACGACGGCGCCTAATGGCTGCGCCATCTGTAGCCGTGCTAAGAACTAACGAAAATACGGGGATTTCGAAAAACACGGCGAGCTTGCCGTGTTTCAAAAACCCATGTTTTTCAAACACGGGTTTCTTGAAGCCCGGCAATTCATAGGTGTGACTGCAAAAAACCCGGGATTTTATGTAGTGTAACCACGGCTACTTTCTTGGTAGAACAGAGCGAAATATGATAAAAAGAACTGTTTACTAAAAGTAGTGTGATATTTAAAGGGACTCTATAGGCAACTAGCTATTGGCTCATATCAGTGCGGTCACTTCATCACAGGTGGCGCTAGCAGCGGACAACCTACAGATTTTGGCTCAAATGTTGATGATTAGTGTATTTTACTTGCAATACATGTCAGAGTTAGATTCTCAGTGGTATGCCATTATCTATCAGTGATACCTTCCACACAGCGGCACGATCACGGCAGACAACCTCATGCTCATCATCTATTGTGTAAGACTAAGAGCAATCACGGCGATAATCGCCCATCACAGGAAACAATTTGCTCTTTATTCAGCAGTAATCATTTGAATATCACCGTCTGGCTAACCGGCGCAGAACCGAATTACATTTCAACCAAGTAGAACAAAACCTGCTCACAGCAGAGATGGCGTTCTACCATTTTCTTTCGGTGTTTGCCGTTTTGTTTGTGGGATGTTGGGGTAAGTAATCTTCGTTGACTTCACCGTGTCTAAAAGTCAACCGCATAGCATGAGACAAAGGTCATTCAGTCGCCAGCAGGCATGGTGTGCCGGTGTGATAGAATCTAATGCCCCCGTCTTCCTGATGTCCCCCTGTATTGTTTGTCACAGGATTAAGGGTCCTGTGGCGACTACACAGAAAGTCCGATGGTGCCTCGCTATCGGCAGTTAGTTATAACGCATTTTCCCATTAACTAAACCGCCGATAGGCACCGAAAGCACTATCGGACTTTCTGTGTGGCCAACCCTGGTCTCTCTGAAGTCCAAGGTATGTATTGTTGGAGGACATCCCACATCGGGGGGAACGGGGGGCATTAGATTCTATTACGCCGGTCAGTATAAAATGTATGCTGTCAGGAGGAGATTATCTCATCCTGATGCTGCAGGTTGACCTGCAGGCAACGAAATTTGCTATACGTTGGATTTCAACAATGACACTCAGACTAATCCTCACCACTGACTGCCACCTGCACTTTTACCGACTAGCCTATCCGATGCCAGATTGAGTGAAAGCTGTAATCAATGTTGCTTTTCTAAAGACCGTAGATTGCCCGTCAGTTTGCACAATGGCTTCATGGATTTGAAAATATCGGTAGTAGGCGTACAGGCTAAATAAACTCCGTCATTACCACCATGAAAGAGAAATATACTAAAATGTGGGTCAATGACTGGTCAAAATTATTGTGATATTTAATGGTAATCACAACGACAATTATTTCAAAATTGTATATTATAACATTTTCCAAATGTCAATGTTGATGCCAGTCACAGTGTAAGCTGTAGAGGTTCTTCACGTGACGTCACATTTCCATGACGACACGATGCCACCATATTGGCCGTCTGTCAAAATGTCAAGCGACGTCACGGCATGAACACAGCGTCAACACACAGATCGTGGCGTCAAAATGTCATGACGTCATCGCCGACCGACATGGTTGATTCTTTGCAGTCACGTGACCATTGTGACGTCAGTGAAGGACCTCTCTTAGAGACAATTTTACCGTTTTCATCAGCATAATAGGGAGGTTTAGAAATCAAACGATAAACGTAAACTTTACGACAACGTTATTTTTCATACTACACATTACCAGATTTTATATTGCATTTTCGGAACAAAAATAACGTTGTCGTTAACGTTAACGTTTATCGTTTAATTTCTAAATCTCCCTATTGTAAGATTTATTATATTTCTTCGAAACAGCCGAAATACCTGATCCAGTCACCAACGTAAAACTACAAACTCTGTCATCTACCAGCATCCACGTTGAGTGGGACGCACCTAGCGATGCAACCGATATCACAGCCTATGAACTAACCTACCAGGAAGCAGGTAGGCCTACGCAACAAGGGAATAACGTTATGCTCCAAAGTACGAGGACCGAATACGTCATGACCGGTCTGAAGCCGTATACGACTTATTTTGTACGAATTACTGCCAAAAGCCAAAGTGGTGAAGCGGTTAACCCAATGGTCGTCAGCAGTAGGACCTATTCTGATCGACCGGTTGGGGTGCCCGTTCACGTCGAAGCGCGCTCAGTAAATGCTACAGTAAGTATCCAATAGACCGTTCTCAAATTGACGTACGCCTAAAATCCAAAGATCTGTGCACTTCCGCCGAAATCTCAACCACAACCTCGGTCTGAAACTGAATGACGTCACGCAGACAACCCCACGACAGTGACGTCAAAGACGTCGCGTCAGAGTCGACATTGCTGAATCATGGATGGCGTCACGTCAGCCAGTTTCAGATCGAGGTTGTGGTTGTGATTTCGGCGGAAGTGCGCAGATCTGAGAATTTGATTATAGTATGTACGCATTCTCGCAAATCTGACGAAACACGAAGTAAGAAAACGAAATTCATGACGTAACGTGAAGAACCTCTATTACATGTACATGTACATGCTTATGGAATATTTTCAGAGCCTTCTCGTGGTTTTCGACCCCCCGCCACGAGAAACCTGGAACGGTATCTTAACCGGCTACAAGATCAAGTACACGCAGAAATTTTCACGCGACACCAAGTCAGTCACAATAGATCTAAGTCGACGGTGTGTCATCACTGGTCTCGCGGCAGGGACGGACTATTACATAAGAGTTTCGGCAATGAATGTGAATGGTTCGGGTCCGTCTAGTCCGTACGTGGTAGGAACCACACAGAAACCAGGTGAGCCAGGAAAGCACATCTTGTCCATGACAAGGACATCGACTGCGTCTTTAGCCTTGTCCCAATCATGTTATCTTTAACGAATGACAGCAAAAATATAGTGCCCCCCCCCCCCACGGAGAATGCCCGCCCCGAATACATGTACTCAAAAGGAAATTGCTGATTTTATTGATAACCCAAAGAATTGTTGCTTTAATCAACTACGAGGTACATGTACATGTACATGTACATGTACATGTACATGTAAATGTACATGTACATGTACATGTAGGCCTACATGTACATGTATCACCAAACCAAGACTAGGACTTGACATTTTGAAAATGGCTTTACAGTATTTCGGTAATAATGTATGGTAAACATTTCATATTTGTCTTGCAGTGACAATTCCTCGCCGTCCAAGCGCATTTTGGGCACACCCGGCCAAAACCTCCATCACACTGGCTTGGGCGGCACCCTCCCCAAATGTAAATGTTGATGGGTATCATCTCGCATACGGCATTGGCATACCCGATCAAGTCACACTGACCTTTGGACCCGACCAGCGGGCACATGTCCTCCAAAATTTAAGTAAGTTTCCAGCATATGAAAAGGCGCATTTCGTTCAAAAATATTCGTTGCCGCCATTGAAGTCGTAGACTGGTTCCCGTCCACTCCCGCGTAGACCGAACACTGGCCCTGATAAAAATACTACGTAGGACAGCCGCAAGCAAATGCATAAAACCATCATGGCGCCGGTTGGTCTATAATTAGCTCGGCGTCGGTCTATTGCTCTTGGAGCTGTAGAATGACGTCACTCGTCGGGAATCCGGCTCAGATCATTTGCTTTCACCGGTCTTCGAATGCAAGCTGCCCAGAAGACAGGGTGCCAGTCTAACTCCCGCTGCGCTCACGGAACGGACAGTAGCGCCAGTGCGGGAGAAGAGCGGCAAAGATTGGAACCAGTCAACTGAAACTGGACCCATGTTCCCGAAGCCGTCGTAAGGTTAACGATGTCGTTACGCTATGCATTTTACCAGTTTTAACGACATCGTTAACCTAACGACGGCTTCGGGAACATGGGCCCCGGTCCGTTTAGTAAGACGGTGAGCTGTTTTATTTCAGGACCATCCACTGACTATGTTATCAAGTTGAGAGCTTTCAATAGCGTTGGTGACAGCAGTGCAGTTTACGAGATAGTTAAAACCTTGGATGAAACAGGTTAGTAAGAGCGAAGCATCAATGGGGATCCTAACTCAATAGAGGGCAGCACAACGAAACCCGGTCGTAATACAATGGACGCCTTTTGTAAGGGAAATTGATCAGGACCGGGATGTCAGTTTCATTTCAATAGTTTAACCAGTAGTGACACCTATTGAAAAAGTCGGCTATAGTCGGCTATATGTAAAGGAATAGGCCCTAATTAATGGGATGTTGTTTATCAACACTTTCTTTGATCAAACACTTTCTTTGATCAAAAGTGTTACATCTTCATACAACATCCAGGTTTTTATAGCGGGACGTTTTAAATTTCAGTTCTTGAGGTGAGACAGTCTCTTTAACGAAATAAATTGTATTTTTCAGCATCCGAGCCAAGTACGCCTATGACGCCCCCGGTAGCCGTCAGAGCAATCGTCCAATCAACAAGCACAGTTTTGGTCACGTGGACTGACATAAGTCTTGGACGGGCACAACGGATCACCGATGGTCGCTTTTACACTGTGCGTTACTCAGCCAAGAACTCGCACAAGTTCAGATACTTGAGTTCGACTGATTTGAGGGTACTTATCAATGGTCTGACTCCGAACCAAGAGTACGAGTTTTCGGTGAGGACCACGAAGGGTCAAAGACGGTCAACTTGGAGTATTACTGTTTCCAACAAAACGTTTGGTACGTACCGACAGGCGCCTTGCGTTGTAAACAGTGGCTGGTGAAACCTCGAATAAAGGGCATAGCTTGAATAGTTTTGACAAATTTGAGATTTTCTCCACAATGGACATGATGGAAACAAATTTTTGAATTCTGGCTTCATTGCTGTGTAGAGACAAACCAAAGTTACTAAAGTCTGTTTAAATCATCTGGAGCTCGATGGGCGTATGTCAGTCAAACCCCTAGTAACCTGACAACAATGAACTTAGGGTTTACTCTAAACGGTCCAACGTACATTGTTTTCTAACCAGCTGAACCTTGGTTCGAAATAGAACATGCAACTAGGCCTTGATTCGAAATTGAACACAGGCATAGGCATGGGATTGGCTGGAAGTGTCCTGTCAATAAAACGCATTTCAATAGCCAGACTTCACCAACAATGCCAAGGTCTGCCTGACAACCAAGGGTCCTCCCATCGAGCTCCAGATGATTTAAACGTACTATAGTATACAGAAGATAATCTCTTAGTTCTTTCAAATAAGGCAGCATTACGTACCGAAAGCTGTACCCTTTGTTTCAGCTAATGAGTGGATCGGCCAGGCACTATTTGTCGTTTTAGTTATCACATTGTCCTCCTGAAACTTTATGTGCAGGTGCAAAGTAATAAGATTGGACCATTTTAAAGATATTTGACCTTTTAGAAAACTGAGCTTAGAAATTTTGGTCGGTGAACCTCCCTTAAAAAATGATTTTTCCTCATCCATAATTATAACATTAAGATTTTCATTTTTGTTTTCCCGCGTTTCCCTTCAGGTCAGTCGACCAGATGAATGTGTTCCCTTGGCTGCCGATGGCGACGATTACGTCGTGAAAGAAGCATTGTATGATGACTGGGCTCGTTGCTTGGTGTACAGGGGCGGGTGCAGGAGGCCAGTTGAGGTCTTCACTTATTTTGAGGGTTGATTTGGATGAACCTCAGGAGAGACACTTACAGTTCATTCCAAATCCCAGTGGCGCGAAGTTTTCAGCCTATATCTCCGCAACGGCTGGGTCAAATTCGACATACCATACATCAATTAACTTGTCGTTCTTGCCGGTATCTTTCTGCTATCTTCATTTTTCGCGTAAGGCCTGCATAACGGATCCCTTTCTCAAAACCCATTTCATTTCGCTATGCTGTTCAGTGCAGTTTACACGTGCGGGATGCATTGCGTCATTTCAAAATGGCCGCCATTTCGGCCGTAAACACGAACTGTGATTTGTGAAAGAACTTTTTTCTGCCACGTTTTTCGGGAAAATGACAGTGATGATGGCTGTACCGCCAAGAAAGACAAGTCGATTGACGTATGTTTCATCAAAATCGGCCCAGCCGTTGCGGAGCTATCGTTGATAAACCTCGCGCCAATCGGAAGTGGACTGAACAGTAGTTTTTCATTCTTACTTCGGACGCCGGGCGTCTGCGATATTCCTCAAGTGACGACAATGAACACCTCCCAGACGCCGACATCTACTTCATGCCCGCTGTACACGATCAAATTTTTCATCCAATTTTTTGGGAAATTCAGATTCCGGCCTGTTGGGGCTTCACTGTATAAACCCGCATGTAGGCCTTTATTCCTCCAAGATTGAACATACATCAGAAAATTGGACGAAAAATTTGATCGTGTACAGCGGGCATTTAGGTTGAGGTATTCTTTTGGATGAAGTATTGTGAACGAACACCAGATAGTACATGTATTTGAAATAATCAAGATATAGGGTGTAAATTAACTTTAGTCAATGCCTGTACATACTCGGAAATAAATATCATACATTTAGATACCGTGGTATGCACACATTCCGACAAAACGTGGGGGCCTATTGTTCGATGAAAATCACCAGTAAGTTATCGATTACATGATTCCCCTTGGCTCAGTTTTTATTTTCTGCCTACGGAATCATGGGAATAAGCCGCATTTACGATTGTACAATAGGATTTCCATTGTCACTGTGCCACTTCCGACCAGGGATTCTAAAGTTCAGCCGCAGTCAGTGAACAATAGGGCAGGTGTAGCCAAACAATAGACTTCATGCAAAGTTGTGAAGGCTTCGTGAATAGGGAGGTTTCGCAGGCGCCCGGTTTGGCCCTACGACTGACGACATTTATCTATTGTGTGGGTGTACCCAAACAATAGATAAACGTTGTCGTATGGCCTAACCGGGCGCTTGAGAAACCTCGCTAATATGGCTCCAGGCCTACGTGAAGACACAACACTTACCCACCACTGCCGACAGAAATTCCTCGAATCCAGAACAAATTGTGCCTCCACTCCGACTCTGACAATCCTGATAGGCTACACAGTAACTCCCGCAGGGTTATTACAAAAATTGATAAGTGAATGATAGTTATTTTGCACGAAAATGTGCCGAACACACTTGAAATAGTTGAGTGACTCTGACCTGTCTGACAGTCAGCACGTAAATGTCGCTTCAGCGTTGTTGTTGTCTTCAGTTCCGGACTTGCCGGGCAGTTTTCAATGGCCAAAGACAGGGCGTGGTCCGCCTCCGTAGTACATACTGCATGAACAGCTTGATAAACAACTGTATTTCGTTCATGGTACGGTATTGGGGGAGGTTTGCCGAGTTCAGCCCAACGTATATTCTATATAAATCGCCGTATCCGTATAACGTATACCGTATAGAGTATACCGAATACCGTAAACTTCTATGTACAGGAAGCCTTACTGCTGTGGGGAAGTGCACCCCCCCCCCCAGCCTACGCCCCTGCATTACGGTTGTAGCCCTTAACCCTTAAGGACTTCCGATTGCCATATAAGGTAACCGCAAGGGAACGCAACCCCGTCTCAAGCCGTAATCGCAACAGTGGA
>NMRB01001557.1:21079-40575 GCA_002633025.1 Notospermus geniculatus | reverse complement strand
TATAGAGGCCTTGCAAATGACGTCACAAGCCGCCATGCTGGGGGGCACATACTGCAGAGGCGCAGCGAAATGTCCCAATGACGTTACGTCAAACACTGGCGTCGCGCACTTCACGCAGGCCACGTCACGGTCAGCTCACACCTCTGCCCACTTGCCCCTCAGCATGGCCGCCAGGATGACGTCATTGCAAGGCCTCTCGATACCTGATGTAGATCACAATGCCAACGATAGCGATTATAAGGATAATGATCCACGGAACAATCGCGGTCGGGATTAAAATTTTCTTCAATTGATCGTCAGTCCCGGATCCTCCCGGCTTCTTCTGGCCGTCTTTTCCCCCGATGACAGGAGGATTCCAAACCGAGGTGGGGCCCGATGATGACGTCGATGGTGACGTGGCCGTTTTTGTGGTTGTCGGTGGTGACGTGGTCTTTTTTGCGGTTGTCGTTGGGAGAATCGTAGTAGTCGTCGGAGAAGTTGTTGTGGTCGGTACGCGTGTGGTGGTAGTGATGGCCGCTGCTGTGACCTTATTAAGAAAAGGAAAAAAATGTTTTGTAAGACTTTTCCAACAAAGATGGCGGCCTAACAGTTCTCATTGTATGACGTCAGAAGCTTAATACCATTCAATGGCCGCTGGCACGCTAAGCTAGTCAACAGGTCAAGCGGGCCATGGGCACAAAAAAGTTTAGGTAAATTTATTTATTTATTATTAAGCTCTCTACAACATACAACATGTCGCGCAAGAGCGCAGGATCGTATCACATCAAGATGGGTTGTGCGGCGATAGAGGGCGCCCCGAAGCATCCTGGTGACCCAAGTCCACACAGCTCTGTTACGAACACTACTACCGGTCTGGATCCACATCCAGGCCGCTCGATCGGGTCGCCGGATACCGGGGCGCTCTCTCTAAGTAATATTTAATTGCTCTCTCTCTACCACTTACATTAGTATCACAAAGGGGCATAAGATGTCACGCAGAATCACATCACATCCAAATGATTAACATAGCAGGGGAGGGCGCCCCATGGCATCCTGGGGACCCACACGGCCCTGTAAATATCAATTACTAGTCTGGGTCTATATCCAGGCTGCTCGTTCGGGTCACCGGATACCGGGGCGCACTCTCCAAATAACATTTAGTATTTATTGCTCTCACACTGCAACACATAACAATGTAATACATGTAATTGTCTGAGAGGATGCGTTTGGTAGTGTTTTAGCATGCTTGGACAATTAATGGCCACGACGTCATGTGGGAGAACTTGTAGGCCACCACCTTTGTTGAAAAGGGCTACAGGCCTATTCTGAACCATGATAAGAATGGTTCTTTTGTATGGACATTGTGTTCTGTCTAAATTACATATATTGTTCGGGTTCTGCACTTGAAAATATCTGGTTTAAATTTATGGTCAGGAGAAATCTTGAGAATTAAAAATTTTGCCGCATTTCAAGGTATCATACCGTGGGCGCCGGTTCCAGGGTCCCTGCCCCGTTGCAAGTAATCCCCAGTTTCATCTTGGCTGAAATAAGGAGGACATGGTTTAGAAGGTTCATGGTGGCGCCATCCCAGTCACCAGTGTTATTATGAGAAGCAGTACTGAGAAATACACATTTATTCCAGTGAGATTTACCTTTGTGAATTTGTGAATTTGGGGAAAAAAGAATGTACATTACAAGAAATAAAATCTTACGCTGACTTTCGAGTTTCATCCAAAACCATCCCAGTTGCCTGGGCGACTCGGGGATAAAATAGACAAAAACGTCGGACGCGATGCGCTTTAAGGAGACCATACTATGTTTTCCCATGTCCTCGAAGACGTTCTCACGAGAGTGACCCCATCTAATACTCGGACCGTCAGAAGTCGCGGCTATCGAGTCGTGAATAGACAGCGTGAAGTTGTAGACGGTGTTGGTGTGTCGTGCTGAGATGCGGCACACACACTTTGTAGTCCAGTCGAAGTAGAACAGTCCCCTGCGGGTGGGGTGGTAGCCAGGGCTGTGGAAGTACACAGGGGTGTCGAGAAACTTTTTGACATTTGCGCAGAGGTTCATGGACCTGCTCGTTATGGAGCCCAGGGTGACTGAAACAATAAAAATTTATCTTATGGGTTGCTGAAGCCAGCGGCAACCAGGCGACAGCANTTAAGTAATTCCTTTATCGAGGAATTCCTTTAGTGAAAGGCCGACTTTAGGAGAGCTTTCCAAAGGAATTCCTTATGAAAGGCCAACCTTAAACCAATTATCTCCTCAGAATACAATGATAAATGATGTAACAGACTTTTATTGCCATAAAAGTATGAATGGATTCGTTTGTAGAGTAATTTGCACAAGGCCCTTCTCACCCTCACAGCAAAAGGGGGTATAAAAAATACCGGAAATTTTAAATTTCTGGTATTTTTATTTTTGTGTAAAAAATCAAAATTGTAATACAATTTTTATTTTTTTACACAAATATTTCTGACGTCGGCTCTACTAACATTTAACCCTTTGGATCCTAGAACCCCTTGAGGAGATCATTTTTGCCCAGTTGCCAAATATTTCGAAAATCAATAGCACCATCCGATAGTTGACTAAAATTGACTCGATACCTAGCTCAGCGTTTTATATTAAAAGGCCCGCGAGGCCCAGAGAGGGTGGCATCTTAAAAGTTACTAAACTTGTCAATTTCTTTCAAAGTTTTCTGAATGTCCGTAACTGTTCAGTAGAGATTTTTTCAAAATGTAACCAAAAGACCTCATTACCAGAGGCAGCAGCTTCAAAATCCCAAGGAGATGCTTTAGCAAAGGTCGACTAAAGGTTGGCTCAGACCAACCTTAGAAATAAAGGAATTCCTAAGCAAAAACAAAGGTTAACTTTTAGATAAGGAACGTTCTAAGAACGATATCGACCTTACGATAGGAAAAGAGATAAGTTCGGCTTTCTCCTGCAAATAAAGGTTGATTCTAAAATCACGAAAGGCTGACCTAACATGATAACAATAGGCGTAAGGCCAACCTTTAGCCTAAAGGAGCGTTCTAAAATACCAGCCTAGTGTTCAGAACGGACTTTGGCACCAAGTGTTTCAGTGGTCGAGGGTGATAGCGTCGAGCGGAGGCCGATACCACTGAATTATTGAGTGTAGACTGTAACGTCGATCAGTGTTCCCCTTATTTCTGTGTTTTTCTTATTGTTTCCCTCCTGACGGATTAAGCGGCAACTAACCCAACAATAACCATCTAGACCACGTCTATTGTTGGGGAACACTGAGCTACAGAAACACTCATCGATGTTACACTTGGTCTCAAACAAACCCACCAATTTGGGACAGGTGGAACTAAGGCCATTGTTTAAGTGACTCCTCCACAAACTTTTCTTGGGAGGTTGCCATACCATAAGGTTAGGTTAGGCTGCCAGAAGGTGCAGATTACAGGTTAATGGTTAGGGTCAGTGTTAGTGTCTAATGGTGAGGTCAAATACATCTCAAATAGGCCTACTATTGCCTGCAGGTCAAACTGTAAAATGCATTTTTGAACCAACCATGTTTCCAGCTAAAATCGGTACTCTTCTTCCATCTCCTGCAACAAGAAAGAGAGACAAATAAGTTCTTTGACAACCTCCCCTCAACTGGAATCAAAAGCAGGACTTGGGGCCGTTGAAGCTTCCTGATTCCTTTAAGTTTACCTTTAGGACTTGCTTGACCACTCACTCCAGAACTGGGGCTTGTTTCATAAAGTGTCTTTAAGCTAATGGTACCATTAACTTCAATGCATTCTCCATTTGGTTAAAGGTACCATTAGCTTAAAGTCACTTTATGAGGCCTACACCTGGATATTAAGGCCCGTAGGCCTATTTTAGAATGCTCCTCAAGGTAAAGGAGTTCCTCAAGGCTATTGTTCTTAACAGGAGAACAATATCCTTGAGGAACTCCTTTACCTTGAGGAACATTCTAAAATACGGGCCATAGGTCAATGCAAGGGATAGAGTATTCGCAATCCGGCGCCCGGATGGGCCTACGACTAGATTTAGTTCACAATGGCTGGTATTCATGAAAGTTAGCAAATGCTTTTACTTCTGATTTGCACAGTGAGGTCCAATGTAAATGCATTACAAAACTTGAAGTAAAAGCATTGACTAGCTTTTTTGAATTTTTGATATCAGCCATTGTCTACTGTCCGAGTATGCCCGAAGAATACATAAACGTAGTCGTTGCCCTCATCAGGCTGTTCCAAAAATTCGCTAATTGCGTGTCGTAGTAGAAGAATCCATGAAACCCATTCATGAAAATCTAGTTTCCCATCTGTAGAAATTACCAAATTGTGTTTCAGACATGAAAACTATCGTGAGTAGGACACCCGGACTTGAGGACATGGTTAAAGAGGGACTAATGTCCTACAAGCTGTTCATTCTTCTCCCATCATCATGCCGGACGAAAGGAAAATTGTCCCAGGCAGACTCGAGAATCAAAAACAAAGAGGAAGATGATGACGTGAAGAAGTATAAACTGCCCTTCATCGGACAAGGGCGCCGAAACTACACCCCACAGTTGCACAGTATCGAAGATGAAGAAGGGGAGAAAAAGGTAAGGGTATTTGTAAAATAAGAAACGAAACGAAACGAGAGACGAAGAAAGGAAACATATAAAACCTGGAACAACCTGGTAATTGGAACGGCGATGACAGACTTTTTGCCAGCCTGGTTTTATCCTAAGGCCGCTCTGCTCTTGGAGGAAACCTCTTGATAGGCCTACCTATCTCAACTTTGTGGATAGGAACTGGGCATTGCGTGATGCATTCGGAACTTCCGAAGGCAACTGCTCGGCAATTTCCGTGACGGCTCGCATTTCCCCTCGGACGCAATTCCAAGGCAGCCATCTTGAAGGCGCAACGATTTCAATGCGTTTCTGGTGGTTTGGATGCGGTCGCCTCATCACACCCTGCGCACGAACGAAATAGTTCACACAAAAACGTGGCGTTATTGATCAATAATTGGCAGATTGGGTGAGGTATCGGTAAGTTTATATATAATATGCCTCGACTTATCCAGGAAATAAGGTTGGATATCTTAGCAGGCCAAAATTCGGCTAAAATAGTTCCACGGTCGGTCACGTGGGTTTGTTGATAACAACATGGCTGCCTTGGACTTGTGTCCGAGGTGAAATGCGCCGCCCAGTGGATAGATTAGCAGTTCGCCTCAGGTCGTTCCGAATGTGCGTGATGCATTCCTAGTATCAAACATATAGGCCCGAACTTATAAAAGGTGTTTTTCGCCTGTCTAACTTGGACTTGTTTAAGCCTAAACATTTGTAAGACAACTGTTAGACAAGTCTACCAAAACACTGGTGTTTATCGGAATTTCGAACAACGCAAGGACGTCGGTCTAGCTAGTCAGGTCCAACAGGTGATTAAATCGTCTCAACAAAGGCAGTGCCTTTGTTGAGACGATTATATAATGCAATTGTGAAGTGGCATAACTTAGATGACCTCATATCGCACCACATTCGTCACACAGGCCTATTTGTTGTTGTGAATGGATGGACCCTTAGTCAAAAGTAAATGCCCACCTAATTTTCCGGCATATTTCCTTGAATATCTTTCATAGCCACATTTTCTTTTCATGCAGATAATCTAGGGCCACTAGGACACCTTTTAAGACCATAAAACTTGAAATTATGAATGAATCACAAGCTTAGACAACTGCAAAACAACCCCCCTGGCATGTTTTGCAATTCCTTTGTTATTTGGACATCGTTGTCTATCTTTGGACGGCAGTTTTAGACACGTCTAAGCTAGACATCCTTCTGTAATCGCAGTTTAAGCTAGACGACTGATTTAGACTTGTCTTGGCGAGTTAGACTTGTCTAAGGGATAGACATCCTTTATAAGTTCGGGCCATAAGGTCCGTTGAGATTACACAGTTCAGCCAGAGCCCTACTCGATAAAGACCGTGAAGGTGTCACGGGGCCTCGTTTCTGGTAGCGTTTCGTTTCTTTACAAATTGTAGTGAGGTTTCGCAAATCTGACGAAAAACGAAGTACGAAATACGAAATTGGACTTCATCTCCATGACGTAACGTATTTCAGGAGATGGTTGGTACCGCAAATATCGCCTGCTGCAAGAGCGTCTTTTAGCGTATGACGTTAAACCGAAAGAGTTACGGTGTATCTTGAATTTATAAATTTCCACTTCGTATCTACGAAGTGGAAACGAAAGATAAATTTCAAAGTTTAATATACACCGTAACTCTATCGGACTGACGTCATACGCTGAAAGACGCTCTTGCAGCAGGCGATATGTGTGGTACCAACCATCTCCTGAAATACATTACGTCATGGAAATAAAGTCCAATTTCGTATTTCGTACTTCCTGTTTCATCAGATTTGCGAAACCTCACTAGTACCCAAAGGTAAGAGGAGTGAACGAATTGTGAATGGTTGCTGTCGGTGAGTCACACACTTGACACTAGCGGCGAAATATCGTGCCTCATTTCACCACTAGCGTAGGTGGAAGGCCGCCATTTTGGATTTTGCCGGCGCGCATGTAGAAATAGTTCGGTCGGCCTAATCGCACAATTCTTTCTAATTAGTATTCAGTTCATTTCTAATACCACTTGTTATCAACACGAAGTCCTTTTAGTCTGAAAATATTCGCCTTGAACCCAACAGCACCACTTTTCAACATCATCTATCATCTAGCGTAGATGCCACTGGGTTGGCGGTGACACGGCTGGCCTGTTCACGATGGTTAAAAACCTTTACCAAAATGTAGTAATCTGCACTACTTTCAAGATGGAAACCTAGCACCTGCGCTAGTGGTGTTATAGAAGATAACGCCATCTAGTGTCAAGTGTGGGTGAGTCAGTCAATTGACACGTGAATTCATACTTACATGGTATGTACGTAAGCATCCTCTCATGTTCCAGTACCTTGCCTTTGTCGAGTACAACACCCAGTGTAACACACTTCTGCAAATGAAGGACACAGGGGTGATGGACGAGGATGTCTTCGCACAGGAATCGGAAGATTTCATCAACAAACTGAGAGCCATTAGGGACCACAGGAATGAACCAGAAGGATTGAAGCACTGGTTGTGCTTTATAAAATATGATGATGGTAGGCAGCATTGCTGTTTTAGGAACCACAATTAGCGTGTTCGTTTACTCACTCGGGTCTCCCCTGGATGAGACCCACAGTGTTCTTTTATCGTGTGACGTCATGAAGTCTAGCGCCTGCCCCAAGTAATCACCTCGCCGAGGTGGTTAGTTCGGGAAGTATCCCAGCATACTTTTCGACAAAATGGCGTCGAACGGGCCGAATCCGCCACTTTATGGCAATTGAATATAAATAACGGTCAGCATGCAACTATTCATCGTTTCGACGACCCGCCGCCATCTTGGTTTCCACGGAGATTTCTTGGAACCCGCGCATGCGCACTTTTCTGGTAGGCAAAACAACGCAAAGTGATTGTTCAAGAGATACGAATTTGCCCCACTGTGTCCCACAGGCCTGCGCGAGACTGCCTACCAGATGTAACTGCGCATGTGCAGTTTGCAAGAAATTCAAGATGGCGGGGGGCCGTCGAAACGATGAATTAAATTCCCTCCCAGTTCAACCGTAAACGCTTGTTGCGGGCCCACGAAATGTCCAGGGCTGGTTAGATTGTACAGACAATAGAGAAAGACGTATTGGCGAGTCTCTTTATAAACCCTACCTCCAGCAGTTGATGTAGCATTCAAATATATTGGTTCCTCATTGCCAAGATGATAAATATATGCCGGATTTTCTGCTTGCGTCATGCCAGCGTTGCCTCCATCTGAAAAAAAAAACATGTTTTACCTTTAACGGAGCCTTGATAGCCTATTTGCCTTGGCCATTGCATTTTTCCACGTGATAGACAAAATCCCAAATTGACGTAAACGAGAAAGATCTGCGCACTTCCGCCGAAATCGCAACCACAACCTCGGTCTGAAACTGAATGACGCGACGCAGACAACCCCACGACAGTGACTTCGACGACGTTGCGTCAGAGTCGACCATTGCTGAATCATGGATTGCGTCACGTCAGCTGGTTTCAGATCGAGGTTGTGGTTGCGATTTCGGCGGAAGTGCGCAGATGTGCGAATTCGATAAACGCGTATTGTACAACAAACATGCAGACCCGGGCATGCAGACTAACCACACGTCCCGGTCTTACTGCCGGCGTACCTGTAACACTGTTTGGTGGGTATGTCTGCATCCGCGTTGGTTGCATCGCGTTTCTTGCTTTTTTCGCACGAGTTCGCCTGGAATTGAACGAAATATGCGATGACAACTTCCCTGGTATAGAGGCTATGCACTGACGTCATCAAATGACGTCATCAATGGGTATGCCGCCATGTGTTGGATGGAAAATGGACGGAGCAGACCGTCGCATGCGCTGCGTCAGAATGTCAGAACGTTCCATCCAACATGGCGTCACATCGCAGCACGCGGGCTGATGACGTCACATGCATAACCTCTATATGTATGTACGTTTCTCTGTAGGCCTACAGTAACAACACTGCATAACGACAACTGTCAAACTTTCAAACTGGAGGGACATGGAAGTAAAAAATCAAAGATAGGCCTACCTGACGTAGATCACGATGCCAGCAATAACGAGTGCAAGGATAATGATCCATGGAACAATCGTAGTCCCGATCAGAATATTCTGTACTCGATCGTCAGGCCCGGATCTACCCGGTTTCTTCTGGCCGCCTTTCCCCCCGATGACAGGGGGATTCCACCCAGAGGTGGGGCCCGATGATGACGTCGATGGTGACGTGGCGGTTTTTGTGGTTGTCGGTGGTGACGTTGTCTTTTTTGCGGTTGTCGTTGGGAGAATCGTGGTGGTGGTGATGGCCGCTGCTGTGACCTTATTGAGAAAGAAAACAAAAAAAAAATGTTTTGTACAGACCTTTCCAACAAAGATGGCGGTCTAATAGTTTTCACCATACGACGTCAGAAGCTTAATATCATTCAATGGCCGCTGGCACAAAAGTTAGGTAAAACAATTGTCTGAGAGGATGTGTTTGGTAGTGTTATATCATACTTGGACAACGAATGGCCACGACGTCATGTGGGAGAACTAGTAGGCCACCATCTTTGTTGGAAAGGTCGACAGGCCAATCTAAACCATGATAAGACCGGTCCTTTTGTAAGGGCATTGCGTTCTGTCTATAAATTATATACATGTATTATATTGGTCGGGATATGCATTTGAAAATATCTGAATGTATGTAATTTTGAGGGGTGCATTTTTTCGGTTTAAGATTACATGTATGAATAAATCTTGATATTTTGCCGCATTTCAAGGTATCCTACCGTGGGCACCGGTTCCAGGGTCCCTGCCCCGTTGCAAGAAATCCCCAGGGTCATCTTGGCTGAAATAAGGAGGACATGGTTTAGAAGGTTTCGTGGTAGTGGCGCCATTGATTCATTCTGGGATCTCAACTAGAAAGTGCCTGAGGAAGACCCCGCTTGGGGTCGAAAATTTGCAAAATTCGGAGACGACTTTATGTTTTCTGTCATTTTGTGGGTCGTTTTTTGTGCTCTATATTGGATATCTAATAAAATCTTACGCTGGCTTTCGAGTTTCATCCAAAACCATCCCATTTTCCTGTCCGACTCGGGGATGAAATAAACGAAAACGTCGGATGCGATGCGCTTTAAGGAGGCCATGCTATGCTTTCCCATGTCCTCGAAGACGTTCTCACGGGAGTGACCCCATCTAACACTCGGACCGTCAGAAGTTCCGGCTAGCGAGTCGTGAATGGACAACGTGAAGTTGTAGACGGTGTTGGTGGGCCGCGCTGCGATGCGACACACACACTTTGTAGTCCAGTCGAAGTAGAATAGGCCCTTGCGGGTGGGGTGGTAGCCAGGACTGTGTAAGTAGACAGGGGTGGTGAGAACCTTACTGACATTTGCGCAGAGGTTCACGGTCTTCTTCGTTATGGAGGTCACAGGCACTGAAACAATAAAAGCTTATTCATGAACGTTGTGATAGGGGTTGCTGAAGCCAGCCGCACTACAGGCGATAGACAACCTCGTTCCCAGGGGTCGTTCGCTTTCTGACAATATGGCGGACGCGTCAGTAACCCCTGGAATCGGCTTTGGTTTTTAGACCAGGAATCTTGGTCCAAGTATAGGTGGCAGCACGAGTCAAAATAATTAATCTGAAATACTTACTCTTACTTTTTAAAGTTCTTTTTACAAAAAATCATCAAACCTGGATATAGGTAACCGTTTGATTTGATCCAAAATATTTTGAAAATTTGTTTGGGTATGTTCTTGGGTATATTTGACGGTTTCCTGTCAACATCAAATGCGTTAAATCCAAAGCTGATTCCAGGGGTTAGTGAGCGAGTGGTCCGAGGTTGTCTGAGCGAACTATACCCCTGGGGACGAGGTTGGGCGATAGAGTGATCGCCACCGACCTTCTCGCCAGCCACCGCAGACGTAGACTACTCTCTATTCCACTTGCGAGTGGCGCCGACTGTCGGAAAAAATGGAATAGTGCATGTGGCCCTTTAGTGCCTCACCAAATGAGTGGGCAGGCAACATCTCTGTACAGAATAAAAACATCCCTTAAACTTACCACAGTCATAATCAAGCCGCGTTAAATAACCGTCCTCCAGCCTTCGTTTGCACTGCATCCGCTTCAAGTTACAATAAATCCAAATATAGGACGGGTCCGCTCTTATCCATTTCGTCTGGTCGATGCCGTCCGTTCTCCTGCAGTTGAACCTCCTGCGAACCTTTTGGACTGAGACCGAGGCTATGAGTATGACGTCAGTCGTTCGTGGGCATTTTATGATCAACTGTCTGTTGTCTTTTAAATCACAGTAATAACGGACTGGAAGCAAAGACGATAATTTAAACAGATCAAGTCCAGAAACTTTATTTGGAACAAAACTCCGACTAACCGTGCCGAAGGAGTGTAAAGGGGGTTTACACGGTTCAAAGTGTTGAAAGCTGTTGAACGTTGAAATGGTTGAAGGTTGTTGAAAGCTGTTGAACCGTCTAAACTCCATTTCAACAGGTCTTTCAACACCTTTCAACAGGTCTTTCAACAGCTTTCAACAAGTTGCCAAAATAGCTTCATGTTCCTATTTCTGGCAACTTGTTGAAAGGTGTTGAACGCTGTGTTGAAAGGGGGTTTTGACGGTTCAACAGCTTTCAACAACGTTCAACACCTCTCAACATTCAACACCTTTCAACAAATGTTGAACCGTGTACACCCCCCTTAAGACAATATACCGGACCTTCACCCTCATAAGGTCCGCCTGGATCTTAACACATGTATATCACAAGGCCCCCAATTTGTGCTTCAAGTGTGTAGGCCTACTATATAGGTCTATAACTAAATGTCCCACTACCATCTTCATGTAGCGCCTACACATGCACTACTCTACAACGGATGTAGGACGGCAAAGGTCCACAGTGACATAGAGAATTTGGCCCGGCCTACATGTGGCTGATGATAAATTCAGCACCCTTGCAATAGTCGAGGTTCTTCATGTGACGTCATATTTCCATGACGACACGATGACGCCATATTGGCCGTCAAAATGTCAAGTGACGTCACGGCATGAACACAGCGTCGACACAGATCGTGACGTCAAATGTCATGACGTGATAGTTACGACACCGTCGCCGGCCATTTGACCGCCAACATGGCCGATTCTTTGCAGTCACGTGACCGTTGTGACGTCAGTGAAGAACCTCTATCGAGGCGACTACCACACCTCACATGGGTTGAAGGAATGATTGGAAATCATAGGCCTAATAAGCTCCTTTCAGGAAAAGAGAGAACAGCAAATTCAATTCCTTACCGATGCCATGACCCTCCCACAGCGTTAGAGCGAGGGTAAAAATGAAAATGAAAGCCTTCATAATCAGAGCATGGACGGAAGACAGCCGTAAATCGATTCGGATTTCTCAATCCACCAAATCTGTGCTTGTCTGTCAAAATCGATGTCGGAATGACGAAGCATATTCAAAGTATACACCCTGCCATGCCTGCGGTTTATATTTTGATATACGTACGTATATACAAAGGGAATGTCCGGTGTCGCAATCTGCGACATATGAATTCTTGAAAGAAACCACGGTCGATATTCATAAAACTCTGCCAGCTTGGTTTGGTTGGTGGTTGTGTTCNTTCTTTTTACAAAAAATCATCAAACCTGGATATAGGTAACCGTTTGATTTGATCCAAAATATTTTGAAAATTTGTTTGGGTATGTTCTTGGGTATATTTGACGGTTTCCTGTCAACATCAAATGCGTTAAATCCAAAGCTGATTCCAGGGGTTAGTGAGCGAGTGGTCCGAGGTTGTCTGAGCGAACTATACCCCTGGGGACGAGGTTGGGCGATAGAGTGATCGCCACCGACCTTCTCGCCAGCCACCGCAGACGTAGACTACTCTCTATTCCACTTGCGAGTGGCGCCGACTGTCGGAAAAAATGGAATAGTGCTTGTGGCCCTTTAGTGCCTCACCAAATGAGTGGGCAGGCAACATCTCTGTACAGAATAAAAACATCCCTTAAACTTACCACAGTCATAATCAAGCCGCGTTAAATAACCGTCCTCCAACCTTCGTTTGCACTGCATCCGTTTCAAGTTACAATAAATCCAAATATAGGAGGGGTCCGCTCTTATCCATTTTGTCTGGTCGACGCCGCTCCTGCAGTTGAAATTCCTGCCAACCTTTCGGACTGAGACCGAGGCTATGAGTATGACGTCAGTCGTTCGTGGGCATTTTATGATTAACTGTCTGTTGTCTTTTAAATCACAGTAATAACGGACTGGAAGCAAAGACGATAATTTAAACAGATCAAGTCCAGAAACTTTATTTGGAACAAAACTCCGACTAACCGTGCCGAAGGAGTGTAAAGCCCTCTTTCCACTAGAGCGATTTTGCGGCAAGCGGTGCGTTTTTCACAGGGGTTTGGATAATCCTTCGATGGTTTAACAATGCATAGCCTGTTGATTGTCCCAATGCCTGTGAACCGCTGCGGAAACCGCTGTAGTGGAAACAGGGCTTAAAGAGGGTTTACACGGTTCAACATGTTGAAAGCTGTTGAACGTTGAAATGTGTTGAACGTTGTTGAAAGCTGTTGAACCGTCTAAACTCCCTTTCAACACCTTTCCACAGGGTCTTTCAACAAGTTGCCAAAATAGCTTCATGTTCCTATTTCTGGCAACTTGTTGAAAGGTGTTGAACGCTGTGTTGAAAGGGGGTTTTGACGGTTCAACAGCTTTCAACAACGTTAAACACCTCTCAACATTCAACACCTTTCAACAAATGTTGTTGAACCGTGTACACCCCCCTTAAGACAATATACCGGACCTTCACCCTCCTAAGGTCGCCTGGATCTTTACACATGTATATCACAAGGCCCACGATTTGTACTTCAAGCGTGGTGTAGGCCTACTAGGTCTATAAACTAAATGTCCCACTATCACCTACATGTAGGGCCTACACATGCACTACTCTACAACGGACGTAGGACGGCAAAGGTCCACAGTGATATGACATAGAGAATTTGGCTCGGCCTACATGTGACTGATGATAAATTCAGCACCCTTGCAATAGTCGAGGTTCTTCATGTGACGTCATATTTCCATGACGACACGATGACGCCATATTGGCCGTCAAAATGTCAAGTGACGTCACGGCATGAACACAGCGTCGATACACAGATCGTGACGTCAAATGTCATAACGTGATAGTTTTGACGTCGTCACCGGCCATTTGACGGCCAACATGGCTGATTCTTTGCAGTCACGTGACCGTTGTGACGTCAGTGAAGAACCTCTATCGAGGCGACTACCACACCTCACATGGGTTGAAGGAATGATTGGAAATCATAGGCCTAATAAGCTCCTTTCAGGAAAAGAGAGAACAGCAAATTCAATTCCTTACCTATGCCATGGCCCTCCCACAGCGTTAGAGCCAGGGTAAAAATGAACAGGAAAACCTTCATAATCAGAGCATGGACGGAAGACAGCCGTAAATCGATTCCGATTTCTCAATCCACCAAATCTGTGTTTGTCTGGCAAAATCGATGTCGGAATGACGAAGCATATTCAAAGTATAGGCCTACACCCTGCCATGCCTGCGGTTTATATTTTGATATACGTATATACAAAGGGAATGTCCGGTGTCGCAATCTGCGACATATGAATTCTTGAAAGAAACCACGGTCGATATTCATAAAACTCTGCCAGCTTGGTTGGTTGGTGGTTGTGTTCATCGGCCTGTACAAAATAGGCACTTTAGTAAGTAAATTAACCGAGGAAGGTTTTATGAATATGGGCCATGAAGGTCCTTTATCCTAAATGGCAATAAATGGGACATTTTGGCATTCCTTCAAAACCAATACAATATGAAATCAATGTGATATCAAAAATCGAATCATTGAAGATCGTGAATTCAAAATGGGATGGCATGCTTAGCACTTGCATTCTCACACATGTAACCCTTGGCAACCTCTGTGGCTTGATCTATACATGTATTAGATACATGTATAAATTAAAGGAGCACGGTATTGGATCTCAAATGCGTTATTTGACTGCCGACATAGAGGGAGCCACCTAGCGGCAGTAACACGAACTACAAAAATGCATTACAAAATGTACGGAGGAAATCGGGTCAACTCGCCAATACGTCGTTGGTCCCTGGGTTGGAGAGTGGCACAGTGGCGCCGGCTGTCGAGAAAAAGTGGCAATACCGTGCTCCTTTAATGATTAGTTAGGAAGTGGCGTGCTAAAACATTCAAAATGAAAATTCCCACGAAGGTTTGAATACCCCGTGGTCTTGAAAGAGGTATGGCATGTGGGTCAATCACGTTCCAGGTATTCTAAAGTACATTACAAAGCGTCTGGAATGAAGCCAGAAATAGTCAAGCGTGATATCTTCGTTCATAGCTCGTTATTCTTCGACGCTCAATTGTTTCCCGTACTTGTTTATAAGGTGGTCCCGAAAATGTGTCCTTGAAACAATAGCATTTCTTTTGTTTACCTATTGTACAACGTGCAGCAGTTTTTCTGGGTCACCCTGTAGGGTGGAGGATTGGCAAACAGAATGACTTTTATTGCCCCCCCCCCCCGTCCTACGAAGGGCGGGGCAGGGGTGGTGGTGGAGTGGTGGTGATGGGGGGGGACAGTTCCTACAATATTTTGTGCATTTCTGATTGACATGAGCTGACCGATCGAGACTGAACTATGGCCGGTCTTATCATACTTTCAGCGGCGGCGTCTAAGCAATGGGTGTTCCTCTGATGAAACGAATTTTAAAGGAGCACGGCATGTGATCCGTTTTTTGACTGCCGACGTAGAGGGAGCCACGTAGCGGCAGCAATACAAACTACAAAAACCATTAAAAATGTACGTACCGCTAGTACATCGGGTCCATTCGCCGACAACGTAGTTTCTTCCTGGTTTCTCCCTGGGAGAGTGGCGCGCACGGCGATGGTGGCGCCGGCTGTCGAGAAAAAGTGGCAAATACCAGGCTCGTTTAAGAAACAAAACCCCTTTACAATTCTCTTTTATTGTTTTTGCAAAAATATGATATTACATAATATTCAGCCCTCCGATCGAAAAGCCACTTCTTCAGCAGGACGAGGTTCGATTGCGTTCGAGTAGCAGGTTTTTAAAGACAGGTAACTGTAGCTAGAGTGGCTAATCGATCATGCACCGATTTTTACGAATGCAGCCTGTCACCTTTTGAGGGCAATTTAGTAAAATTTCATCGATGATCAGCAGTAGTATGGGTAGCAGTAAGGCATGCCTATTTCTCCGCAATCACACTGCAAAAGAAAAGAGGTGAAGTCAGTATTAGGGAGTTTAAGAAATCAAACGATAAACGTTAACTTTACGCAACGTTATTTTTCATACTGCGGATTCACCAGATAATGTTGCACTTTCGGTACAAAAATAAAGCTGGTCGTAAAGTTACATTTATCGTTTGATTTCTAAAACTCCCTAATAAGTGCAATGTTTTGCTAACGTCTTCTCGGCGTAAATGTAGGACAAGAAAGGCCTAAAATCTGCAATCAGCCATTTGGTTTACCCGAGTGACAACGTTCCAAGTATGCCTCAGTATCCCCCTGGCGGCGGAATCTGGAACCAACCTGATAAGACTGGTGTCCTGTCCAACACATACAAAGCCAGTGGTAACACCTCGGCTGGACTGATACTATGTCGAAACCTTAGCTGACAAAAATGGCCGCCATTGTTTTCATCACTTGAGAAGTTCAACGCGCTGTTATAGCGTGACTAACCCTTCATCAGGTAAGGTGACATGCTTCAACTCATTCTTTTATGTGTGGCAACAGTCTCAATGCCTAATTGGTAACTTAGATCACTCAGATAGTCTTGTAGAGCACGCATAAACGAGGTTGCCTAAAGGTCAAATGTTACGTCGGCCCCCACGAGATAGAAAACCAATGCATAGAGTGGCGCTTTAATGACTTACCCTATTACATCCATCCCTCCAGTGAGATCCAGGGCTGCATTTGTCAAAGATTGTGTCCCTTTTCACTGGACAATACTTCGTCGTACACAGCGCGGTTCCCTTCTCGGAGCAGGAGCAGTCGTTACAGCCATCATTCCAGGAGCCCCCGGGTCGACACTCCAGGGATTTCTTCGTGACTGGGTCCTCGCAGGCGACCTTCGTACACGCTACCCGCCTGTCCGGTAAACAGAAACAACCGTTGCAACCGTTGTTCCAGTGAACCCCCGGGATGCAGGACCCACGAGCTATGATGGGAAATGACGAGATATCATTGGTTAAAACACGGACATGTCATAAGCAAGGATGAACTTCATTGGTTGAAATAATAAACACATATACGTTGGTATGCACAATGCCACCACTAGGGTATAGACCTTTCCAACAAAGACGGTGGCCTACTTACATTGGAGTCCTCCCACATGACGTCGTGGCCATTCGTTGCCAAAGCATGACAAAAACACGACCAAACACATACTCTCAGACAATACTCACGTTCTGTGTCCCTGACCCACTTGTCCAGCTTTGCGTGCTAGCGGCCATAGAATGTTATTGAGCTTCTGAATTCAATTTATATGGTGGGAACAAGGCGCTGACCTACTGAAGAATCTGATTGGCGGAACGCCTGCAGGACGCGCCAATCTGTCACCGGCCTTAGACCGTCATCTTTGTTGGCAAGGTCTGTTACCAAAATCGCAGTTGTGACGTCACAGAGACCTGGCTTTGCCACTGGGATCGCGCTCTTTCAACATTAGAGAGGTATAGAAATCAAACGATAAACGTAAACGACAACGTTATTTTTGTACCGGAAAACGTCAGTGCATGTCAGAACTTCGACTACTTACAGCTCGTTCTTGAATTATACGGGCAGGCCAAGTCTGTGCAGTGCACTCGTCCGCTGGAATCGCAGCCGCAGGTGTTGCACCCATCAAACCAATGATCGCCTGCTTTACATGGCGCCACACTCGGCCATGGAAGTAACTGCAATGTCATAAAAGCAGTGGTCAAAATGGGATACTTTACTGCCTCAATCTCGTACCAGAGATTAGTTACGCTCGGGCCGAGGTTGAAGGTCGCTACACTAATCTCTGGAGACGGCTACGGACTACTTATCGGGGTTTCCAAGGCACGTCTGTTACACACGGCGCATGAATAACTAATTTTTGACCGCTTCACTCCAAGCTTATATGGTGCACCAAGTAGTGCTTTGTTTTCCTTAATAAATACAACAGATCCCTCATAAAAACCTCCCTAAGGACATTTTTGTGTATAACATATGATTTTATACTCAAATTATTTCAATGCATCTGCGGTTTAAAATTGCACGATGCCAGCCGTCCCCAGAGATTCGTGGAGCGACCTACAACCTCGCCCGAGCGTAACGAATCTCTGGGTACGAGATTGTTTACTTCCTACCTCACTCGTGGGTTCACACAACTTGTTTAAATATGCATAAAAATGATAGAACGTTATCGCTTGCAAGGAAATTGGGCTATCAATTGTACGCTCGTTTGGGAAGATGAATAAATAATAACGAATGCATCCAGATGACAGATCCCACAGTTTTTATGGTGATACTGAAAAATTGCCCAGATACCCTCGTTTTGAAATACCCGTGTTACATTTTCTTTAAAGCAAATGGCTCGCGGGATTTGTTGGGGGCGCCATGACAAAATTTTTATGGAACCTCGTCCCCAGGTGCACGTTCGCATATTTGCACAGGTTTTGTCTATGACTGGAGCACGGCTTTGCCTGGAGCCTAGGTTCACTCTCTATGGGAGGTACCATCAAATATCAAAACAAACCCCGCGAGCCATTTGCTTTAACAACTCTCGAGTGCAATGAGGATAAAGCCTGCCGCACACTAGAGCTATCTGCTGAGCAAAAAGTCATTCGAGACTTTTTGCTCAGCAGATAGCTCGCGTGTGCGCGTAATTTCGGCGAGTTTTTTTGCCTCGCGAGGCAGAAAGCATCGCGTGTGCGCGTATTTTTCGGCGTGAGCTATCTGCTGAGCAAACGGTCTCGAATGACTTTTTCCTCAGCAGATAGCTCCAGTGTGCGGCAGGCTTAAAAAGATTAAATGGTCTGAAGAAGGCCGCCGTACAGGATACATTTTTCCCTCCGAAATATTTTGTAGGAATATGAATATTTTGTAGGAATTTATTTCACCGTGTATGACGGGAAACATCGTCCCATTTTTGTCGTATAGGAAAAAATCCACAAACAGGTTCTGTCCTATTTTTCTTGTACATGTACAATAAAATGTTACATGTATATGAAATTCCTATCGTGTACGCCGTGGTAGCAGATTATTGTGCAGACGCTGTGTGTCCCTTTGTCCGCATGTAATACATGTAGGTCAATCCTACAAAAAAATATGACCCCGTCACGTGGTCATACATGCATTTTTCGTCACACACAATTACATAATGAATAAATGGGATCATCTACGGCGGGATGCGAAATATTTCCTTACAATAAAATTGGATGAGAAATCGTACGAAATATTCCGTAGGAAAAAAATTTATTGTCTACGGCGGCCTTAAGATGAGATCGTTATCCCCTTCGATTGCCATCAATAGGGGATGGTCACCGTTGACCAAATTTTTTAAATCTTTTGATACCGTGCACAGGGGAGAATTTAGTTCGAGCGCTGGCCGCTGAATTTCTTGAAAGATGTATACTGCCGATTAATCTTTAGGGTTCGTCAGCTTACCTGTCGTTTGCCCGGGGCAGCATCCACTACTACCAGAGCCAAGAGAAGGAGAAGTAGTCTACACATCCTGCTTGGTCGTCTCGTGGAACAATATTGTGACGCGGAGCACGTACTGCAGCCCTTTAATAGGGCATGCATGACGTCAGCATGCGCCAGGAACCCTTATCATACTGCCGACACCTCTTTTACCGATATGGGACATTTTACGCGGGTACAGTGGTGAGAAAATCCCATACGTTGTCCTACTTTTGGGGGGGGGGGGGGGG
>NMRB01001556.1:141100-159260 GCA_002633025.1 Notospermus geniculatus | reverse complement strand
GCGATTATTATTCGTGACCCTGAACTTGCCGCGTCACAACTGGTTGGTTATGAATGTGGTCTCAGACTGGCAACTGGAAAACCCTAAAATTGCCTGTAAGAAACCATCAATAACTCGGTTGCAGAAGCTTCAATTCTTTATTTCAAAATATCATTGTGTCTGGAAACAGTAGAGCTGTAAAATGCTCAGGTTCTCGATTTTGCGAAGGCGATAATAAAAAACCTCATATTTTGACAAAATTTCAATCTTTCACCAAAAAGTCACTAAACTGTATATCTGGGTCATTTCGGTGGAAAGAGGTGCCGAAGCAGTTATTATGAGTGAGTATAAAAAGAAAAAATGTGTTTCATTAATATTAAAAGAAATATTGAATTTAGTAGCTGTCTATTTACTTTTGACTAAGGGTGTACATGTAGGCCTACACAGGCACGACGTCGTGCCATGCATAGATCTTGTGTACCACGCACGGTTCTATTTATAGACTCCGATTCTATTTATAGACTACGGCGATCCCGATTTATTTAGCTGAAAAAGTTCATTATCTCAGCCAAAATTGAATGAAAGTGCACAGAAATATTTTCATCGCGAGAGAACAATTAGATCTTTAGACTAAGCAAGTCAGATTGGACGTGCATGTCCTAGTTTGACCGAAAACGTCGAGGAAAGGAAAGTGGTAGAGAAAAATTTTGCGTCGTGCGAAAACAATACTGACCACACCACTGAGTGGTGGTGTAGTCATAATTAATCAGAACCCCATGCGCGATGGTATGTAGACCTACATGTGAATAGGCTTAGGCCTAGATACATTTGCACATGGAATACTAATGACGCTAAAAATAGCTCCGGAATTGGAATTCAAGATTCATGTAATAACCCACCACTACAAAAGAAGTTGAAGCTCCTGCCTATTACGTAAAGCCAAAATTCAGGCAATGAGAGACATCTGGTGGCGACACATGAAGTGTATCCCTCAGACACAACATCGTTTAGTTTAAACTTCAAGTTTCATACCAGACGTACATGCCAGACGTACATGTACATCGCACTTGCGACTGGAAGCAACTGATCTGATCAGTCGCTGCTGATATATATTCGCACATCACAAATTCAGCAACTCAGTAAAACTAGGAGTATAGTCCGACACAACCTTCGCGCGACCCAAAGGAATGCGGAAATACGAAATCTGACAACAGCTTGCGGCTACATAATTGTGCGTGTGAAAGTAGAGGAGAGTTTAATTTGGTCACGCTGTCCAATCGGTTATTCAAGAGTCATTTATTGAATAAGATGTGTGGTCAGCGTGTGGTTTGTGGTAAGTCTACTTCTGCATTCCAATGGGTCGCACGAAGGTTGTGTCGGACTACATGTATTTATTTATTTATTTATTTATTTATTGAGAAAAACGGTGCCTGCGTGTCATCGACACATTACGGCTACCAATCACTAACATTATACAAAGAATTTCGGTGGAAAGAGGTGCCGAAGCAGTTGTTATGAGTGAGTATAAAAAGAAAAAAATGTGTTTCATTAATATTAAAAGAAATATTGAATTCAAGTAGCTGTCTATTTACTTTTGACTAAGGGTGTACATGCAGAGTATGTACATGTACGCCACAGAGTGGACATCAATAACGACATCTTCTGTCGAACATCCCTGCACCTTCGTGCTTCTACCGAAAAAATCGGGTGATTTAGGACTCAATAGGGAGTTTTCGCGAAGCCCCCGAAACGCCAACGCCAACGCCAAACTCATTGTTCGATACCACGAAAAGAGAGCGCCGAACAAAAGGATAGAAGTTCGCGTCGGCGTTTCGGGGGCCTTGCGAAAACTCTATAGTGTAGAGAAATGGGCCCACACGATCTATCTCTTGTTCGATTTTCGGTGGATGATGTCCAGACTTACATGCATGTATCTCTGTTGTGAAAGAGGGTAACAATCCGGTGTAGCACTCCACGAAAATCCAACAAGAATAAGATCTTGTGGATAACGTGGTTTGTCGAGCCCGCCAGATTGAGAAAATACTCGTCACCATTCACTTACGTTCCGCGCACCTCCCCCGTGTCATAAAAAGTTACCGATTAATCTCTTCATAGATTTCAGTACGATGCGCATATCAGTGGGAAACGTCCAGATAGAAACGCTTGCAAATTCACTCCAACTGGTCTGCGGTACCATACTACCTTTTTGTATCATTGTATTTTGCAATTTCTGGATAATCACTACCTTACGCAGCGCGGCGAAGGAGAGGAACAAAATGGGTGTCGGCAAGGAAGGAGAGAAAACTAGAGAGAAGGAAACGAAGTATTTGACAAAGATGCTGATTTTGGTTAGCGTGGCGTATGTCATTACGTCAGTCCCTTACCGATGCTACGATGTGTTAATTGGAGTCGAGGTGATACTGAAGCAATATAAGCTGCGGGAGGAATACTGGTTTCTACGTTTTTACTGCCAGCATTTTATCCTTGTTGAAATCTGGGCAATGAACTATGCGATCAACTTTTACCTTTACTGTCTAGGAGGAGGGAAGAAGTACAGACAGGATGTCAGGAACACATTGCTGCAGATCTTCTCCTGTTGCAAGAAATACTAGTACTCTCAAATTCATTAAAGAGACATATTGCTCACTTGTGAATTTTTGAAGTCATGTTATTATGTGTAATCCTCTGAGCTCCAGAAATGTATGGACACTCAAGAGGTTTTCAATTCAATTCAGAACTCCACAAAGTAGATGATAGTATCACTTTAGTATGCATCTAGAGGTTCTTCACGTGGCGTCACATTTCCATGACGACACGATGCCGCCATACTGGCCGTCAAAAAATGTCAACCGACATTACGGCATATGACACTGACAGTTACATCATCGTTGCCGGCCATTTGACGGCCAACATGGACAATTATTTGCAGTCACGTGACCGTTAAAAACCTCTATTACGTATTTTGTCAACTGGCTGGACTTTCTATTTCACAAAATATCACGAACTGTCACGACGAAACTATCACATTTGTTCGAGAAAAAAAACATTTATTTTTCGGGAAGACGATTTGCTTCGGTGACCATGATCACGGAGTTCTCAAGGAGAGGGCATTAAAAATTCAATGTACAAGAATGTGCTAAATAGAAAATAAATCTGGTTTTGAACTAACAATCATTTTTCTAATGTTCCTTTTTCTCACTTTTCTGTACATACATGTATGAGCAAGAATATATAGGTACTTATATATTCTTGATATGAGTACGATATTAAATAAATAAATAATTAGGCCTATCCAATTTTTGTTACCTGAACTCCTAACCCACCCGAATAGCTAGATCGGAAAACATTGCCTCAAGTTACTTACGCAACGCAGTCTATTCGTTTGATCTCATCTCATATGAATGTGTGCTTGTAACGTTACTTCGAGTCAAATTCAACAGCTTTGTCAATTCGATCGCAGTTAGCGTTTCCTTCCGTGGCTTTATTTACAACCCAGCTGTACCTCAACTTGCTCCTGCTTCCGACTGGATCTGAAACAAACAAATACCGGTACATCGTATAAAAGAAACTGGGACGAATTTCCCGTTGGGAACTGCTATCTTTTCACTTTGCACAAACTATGTCACAACCAGAGAACAGCACCGTTCTGCTTGCAGACAAACCAGTGGATTCCACAGTCCTTGTGCTGCGTATGGTGTATCACATTGTCACGAAATATGCCTGGATGCCCATCGTTATCGTTGGACTCGTCGGAAATGTCATTTCAATTCTCATCACACTTCAAAAAGACAACCGACGAATCTCTACCTGTAACTATATGACAGGCCTAGCAATGGCTGACTCCTCGTCTCTGATCGAATTTATATGGGGGATGTCTATCTTATTCTGGGCACCACCTGAACTATCAACTGAGTTCACAGTACAGTAAGTAAGTAAGTATTTGATATCACTGGGTCGGTAGGAAATTTTTATTTATTTATTTATTTCTTCTTCCACACTCAATTGGGACACGATTCCAAGAAAACTACTCAATCACTGCAAAATCAAGTAGTACCATCATATAGTCAATATTTGTATCCAGGTCTGAAAGATTAGATAGTTTCCAAAAAATTCCTCTTTTTGCGTTGTTGAAGAGTGTTTTATTCTGAAGTGATGAAGTTAAATATTTCCCTCAGTTTTTTTTCTTGTTTGGTCGGGCTGGACGATGGCTCCGTTTCCAGCTCGACCATTTTGCCCTTCCTCTGACCTCTGAAGACAGTCCCCTCCCCTCTCCGCCCGGCCCCTTCCCCGCCTGGCCCCCCGCCCTGCCACCGTTGTGTCCTCCACCACGAAGACATTTCAGGAGGATGAGAACACCAAGAACCTGTTCTGTGTCACAGAGTCATACCCCTCCTTGCCCTTCCTTCATTCAATTTCCATTTTCTGATGTAGGGACCATCAAATTTGCTGTCAAGCACATTTCTCAGTTCTAGTTGAATATGGTTTTTGTCCTTATCCTACATCTTGCCCTGACAAGTGTTCCCACTCCTACTCTCGCTAGTTCGAAGGGCGAAGTGACCGTAGGCCTTGATACATGTATGTCAAGATGTTATCCTAGGGTGGCCCAGAAAAAGTGTTCCCGAAAAATAATTGCATTTCTATTGTTCTCCCATATTATTTGAGAGAGGATTTTTCTGGGCCACCCTGAAGTGTCGCTGACCTTGCATGATCGACGGCCTGATCTGATCCCTCTACTATCAACCGCTATAAGGAAAAAGACATGTGCTTGAAATAGATACATGTACCTTGAGAAAGTCGGCCATTTTTTCCCAGAGGGTAACAAACACTGAATGTACAGTGAATGTACAGCATTGATGTTCAGCATGTTTTAAAACCTGCAATTACACAAAACTCCCATGAAAAGTTCCAAAATGAACACCTGCTCAGCGATGCTACATATGTGATGCAATGTGTCCAGGCTGAAATTTGTGAAGATATTTCACACAAAAAAATTTAAACGACTTTTACCATGCCCCGTTTAGGACAAACCTCAGCTCCAGGTTTCCAGGCTCCTATCCCACAGTGTGAAACATGATGATTGATATAAACCTGGACCCAAGGTTGGTTCAGCAATAAAAATAAAAATCTGTTTTTCTTTTCTGAATTACTATTTTGCCAAAAGTAAGCCAAGGCTCAGTCCATATTAATATAATATTACTGATGGTACGTTATGTGAGACATTTCCATAGCAAGTTCTTATGTTTTGGCAGATTTTAAAACATGCTGTACATCAATGGTGTACATTCACTGTACATTCAGTGTTTGTTATTACCCTCTGGGGAAAATGGCCGACTCTCGCAAGGTATCTATTTGCTTCAAGTTGAGAAAATTATTACTGTCTGGTGACGATGAAAATTTTAATATATGACCCGTGACAGCAAAATGAGTCGGAACGCGCACAGAGGAAGACCCAGGGTGAACCAGTGTGAATTCAGCATTGTCTGCCCATTGTGAAATTTGACTTTGTCCATTTCCACAATTGTTCTCTGGTGTCATCTTGGGTCTTCTTTCCGGCACATTCCGACTCATTTTCCTGTCATGGGTCACATATTTGTTTTTTAACGGATCTTTTCGCCGTGTCGCATTCAGCGCCTTTTCGACGGACAACCATCGACAGATTTTCTGTCGTCAAATTGGTCTATGAGAGCGGACTCATGGCATAAAACAAATAACCACAACGCTTCGATAGACAGCATTTTCCCATTGGCTGACATTTCGGGACGCTTCGATAGACAGCGCTTTCCCATTGGCGGCCATTTGGGGACGCTTCGATAGACAGTGCTTTCCCACTGGCCGCCATTTCGGGACGCTTCGATAGACAGCCCTTTCCCATTGGCTGCCATTTCTGGAAAAGCTGGCAGTAGACTGGTTCCCGAGTGCACCACTTAGGGCTAATGTGATATGTAGATCTTTGTTTCAGGCTGATGTGGTATCATAGCTCTGCATCCGCAATACTCTCTGGTTTTTTTCTCGCCGAGATGACAGTGGATAGACTAATCGTTGTGAGATTTCCGATGGCAGCTCCACGACTCTGCACGACTCGCCGAGCCCGTGTGACCATGGGTGTGACAACCATCGTGACATTTGGCCTATGCATATACATGTTTTTTACATACAAATTTGTACAACAGGAGGGCACAGGTGAGGTTATGTTGATGATAGAATACGTTGGCACAATATCGCTCTACGAGTCATGCCGTGTACAGTCATGTAGGCTATACCTGTTTGATATAGAGTGGCCAGCAAGAACGATAGCATCTTTCGAACATTCCTGTACATTCGTACGTAGTTCTCTACCGAACAAATCCGGTGGATGATTTAGTGTGACAGAAATACACTAGTCTCGCGCAACCAGCCCCTCGTTCATACTCCGAGGTCGTCAGACCGAGGGTCTGGCACAGAACGCAGTTCTCACTGTAATTGGGTCAGTGACATTATTCCGATGATTCAAAATAAGGGGAGCTTCGCTGATTGGGTAGTCACTACCAATGCATCATGGGTCTGAAAAGTTGGTGACGTAGGCTGCAGTTTTACTCGCATGCTGCATGCTTTTGCATTGATTGTGCATGCATGCAGTGCAGTGCAGTGTAGTGCAGTGTAGTTGTGTTCTACGTCATTGTTGGTAGATTGTCCGCCATGATGATTTTACAAGTCAAAGTAACCATATGGACCAGACTCTAAAATTGGAAATTTATTGGAAATTGCAAGAGTCTGGTGGCACGAGACTACGCCCACAATATCTATATCTTGTTCGATTGTCGGTGGATGATGTCCAGCTAGGACCCATCTCTCGTTCTGGAGGAGGGCAAAAAATCGGTGGAGCATTCCACGAAAACCCAACAAGAATAAGATCTTGTGGATAACGGGGTTTGAGAAAATACTCGTCACCATTCACTTACGTTCCACGCACCTCCCGCGCGTCATAAACTTACTGGCCAATCCTTTCATAGATTTCAGCACGATGCGCATGTCAGTGGGAAACGTCCAGATAGAAACGCTTGCAAATTCACTCCTACTAGTCTGCGGTACCATACTGCCCTTTTGTGTCATTGTATTTTGCAATTTCTGGATAATCACCACCTTACGCAGCGCGGCGAAGGAGAGGAACAAAATGGGTGTCGGCAAGGAAGGAGAGAAAATAAGAGAAAAGGAAACGAAATATTTGACAAAGATGCTCATTTTGGTTAGCGTGGCGTATGTCATTACGTCAATACCTTACCGATTATACGACGTGTTTATCGGAGTCGAGGTGATACAGAAGCACTATAAGCTGCGGGAGGAATACTGGTTTTTACGATTTTACTGCCAGCATTTTATCCTTGTTGAAATCTGGGCAATGAATTATGCCATCAATTTTTACCTTTACTGTCTAGGAGGAGGGAAGAAATACAGGCAGGATGTCAGGAACACATTGCTGCAGATCTTCTCCTGTTGCAAGAAAGAATACTAGTAGGCCTACTGTCAAATTCATTAAAGAGACATATTGCTCACTTGTGAATTTTTGATCAAATTGAATTTATGTTTTTTTTATTATGTGTTATCCACTGAGCTCCAGAAATATATGGACTGTCAAGAGTTTTTCAATTCAATTCAAAACTCCACCAAGTAGACGATAGAATCACTTCAGTACGCATCGGTATAGAGGTTCTTCACGTGACGTCACAATCCATGACGACACGATGCCGCCATACTGGCCGTCAAAATGAGGGATGTGACAGTTTCGACATCGTCGCCGGCCATCTGACGGCCATCATGGCCAATTTTTGCAGTCACGTGACCGTTGAAAACCTCTATTACGTATTTTGCCAACTGGCTGAACTTTCTATTTCACAAAATATCACGAACTGTCACGAAACTATCACATTTCTTTCGAAAAAAACATATGTTATTTTTTGGGAAGAAGATTTGCTTTGGTGACCCTGATCACGGAGTTCTCAAGGAGAGGCTATTAAAACTTCAATGTACAAGAATGTGCTAAATAGGAAATACATGTAAATCTGGTTTTGAGCTAACAATCTTTTTTTTCCAAGTAGGCATATCCAATGCTGTTACCTGATCTCCTAACCCACCCGAGTAGTTAGATCGGAAAACATCGCCTCGAGTTACTTACGCAACGCAGCCTATTCGTTTGTAACGTTACTTCGAGCCAAATTCAACAGCTTTGTCAACTCGATCGCAGTAAGCGTTTCAGTCCATGGCTTTATCTACAACCCAGCTGTACCCCAACTTGCTCCAGCTTCCGACTGGCGTGGATATCTGAAACAAAAAATAGGCTACATTGTATAAACGAAACTGGGACGAATTTCCCGTTGGAAACTGCTGTCTTTTCACTTTGCAGAAACTAGGCCTACTGACCATGTCACAACCAGAGAACAGCACCGTTCTGCTTGCAGACAAACCAGTGGATTCCACAGTCCTAGTGCTGCGTATGGTGTACCACATTGTCACGAAATACGCCTGGATGCCCATCGTTACCGTTGGACTCATCGGAAATGTCATTTCAATTCTCATCACACTTCAAAAAGACAACCGACGAATCTCTACCTGTAACTATATGACAGGCCTAGCACTGGCTGACTCCTCGTCTCTTCTCGAATTTTTATGGGCGCTGTCTATCTCCTTCTGGTCACCACCTGAACTAGCAAATGATGCCACCGCGCAGTAAGTAAGCACAGGGTATTATCCACAACTTTGCACTTTGCAGAGTACACTGTACTTAATGACTTCAAAGTTCTCTGACGAATATGACTAGACTAAGACACATGTATGTCAGACTTGTACTGCAACAGTCGCTTCTGCCGTTAGTGGTAAATCTCTGAATAAGTTGCAAATGTTGCAGAATCATGACTGTCCCACAACGCGTAGTCGCACAAACCGGCCTTCATGACATCAGATATGCTCTCGTCAGATGCATGCTGGCTGCTGGTGCGTGACCGCAAGGCCTACAGATGGGTGAGGTCAAGTCCAGTAGTTAACGAAGAATTAAAATACAGGTGTTGATTAAGTGTTCGATGGGAATGATTTATTGGGCCGATTTCACAAAGGGTGTTTAAGACTTAGACGCGTGTAACTTCGTCAAATGCATGGTGGAAGTGCGTGCATTTACTGAAGTTACACGCGTCTAAGTCTTAAACATCCTTTGTGAAATCGGCCCAATGTATCACGACTTCATCGTTTACATTCAATGTTTGTAAACATTGATGTTTACATTATGTTATTTTGGACTTTTGGGACATGTCAACTCACCAAATTGAATACTTTCACTATCAAAAGAATTTCTAGAGGGGCATGCCACCAACAAATTATAATAAGACGAAGAACGACTGGACACAAACAAACAAAATGTAAATAAACAATGATTTTCGTGGCCCGCGAAAATACCCGTGATATATTATCTTTAACACCGAGTTGACATCTAGGTTACACGGCGATAACACTTGATTGACACCAAGACAATAACACGTATCGGTGTAATAGAATCTAATATCCCCCGATATGTGATGTTCCTCAACCATACATTTACGGATTAAGCGGCACTATTGAATAGGACTTTAGAGTGACCACGACCCTTAATCATGTGACAAACAATGCAGGGGGACATCAGGAAGACCGGGGCATTAGATTCTATTACACCTGTATCTGACTCAGGTAAAGTGAGTCCCAGGTGGTAGGAAAATACAAGAAATCATGTACTGTACACCACGTGTTAAGAGGTTAACTCTGAAATTTGACATTGGTCAAGTGTTGAAGTCGAGGAGCAGGGGCAAATTTCAGAGTTAAATCTAGGAAGGGAGGCACTTGAATCACCGAGTTGAGTCGTACACGATTGCTGGAGGTTTCAAGCTGAGAGATATCGTACGTCTACAGACTCAAGTCATGTGGGAGTCGAGATTTCTCATTTTATGGATCCCGTACCTGGAACACTCTTTCTCCTTGCCAGAGGATCGGAAAGAAATTTGAACACCTTCCGCAATGGACTTGTTTCAAGAAAATGTGGTAACAAAATTTCCGCCAAAAGATAGGGGCCTAGTCTGTGACGAATACAGACGGTCTGTAGGCCTATTCGTACGTGTAAATTCGTCTTAGACCTACCTACACGTACATTTTATTTTTGTAATCTTTGTTTCAGGCAAATAATGTGGTATCATAGCTACACGTCTGCAATACTCTCTGGCTTTTTTCTCGCCGAGATGACAGTGGATAGACTAATCGTTGTGAGATTTCCGATGGCAGCTCCACGACTCTGCACGACTCGCCGAGCCCGTGTGTCCATGGGTGTGACAACATTCGTGATATGTGGCCTCCATTTATACATATTCTTCACGTACAAATTTGTCGAACAGGAGGGTACAGGTGAGCTACGGGTTCAACATCATCCTACAAAATATCAGCCTTTTAAAGGTGAACGGTATGCGATCTCTTAGCGGTATTTTGACTGCCGACGTAGAGGGAGCCGACTAGCGGCAGCAATACGAACTACAAAAAACCATACACAATGTACGTAGTAGACCTATCGGGACCATTGTCGACAACGTAGCTTATTTAATGCGGGTGATCCACCGACATGTAGGCCTACGCCCAAACCATCTGACATGTCTGCGATTTCGTTTGATAAATTTTCATTGGACAATGTCCAGACATGTCAATGGTTTAGTCTCGGTCACCCAGCCGCTGTTTCGGATCTGGGCATCCTCAAAGTTTATGTGTAGTAGACTGCGGAACGAGGCTGACTGCGCGAGACTAGTCATTAGTTGTGTTGGAGGATGACAATCTGTAGAGCATTGGAAAATTGAAGACGATTTTGAACCTGTGGGCATCGGGGCTTTGGCGAGCTTGCCCGTAAGTATTTGCCACCGTGCACTCATCTTCCCCCCCCCCCTCCGGCACCTCCCCGTATCAGGCAGCGGCGGATCAAGGATTTCGAGAAAGAAGGGACGCACTGTGCTAGAAACATTGATATCTGCGGTGATTTAATGATTTGCTCCAAAATTCAGCGAATTTCACGGTCGATTATACAGATTTGTTGGCCGCGCGGGCCGGGTGCGCCCCCCCCCCCCTTGGATCCGCCCCTGTCAGGAAAAGGTACTTATAAGTCCCTCTATAGATTTCAGTGTGATGCGTGTATCAGTGGGCAACGCCCACTTGGAAGCACTTGCTACTTCATTCCAACTGCTCTGCGGGACCATACTGCCCTTCGCTATCATTGTATTTTGCAATTTGTGGATAACCGCTACCTTACGCAGCGCGGCGAAGGCGAGGAAAGAAATGGGTGTCGGCAAGGAAGGAGAGAAAACTAGAGAAAAGGAAACGAAGTATTTGACAAAGATGCTCATTTTGGTCAGCGTGGCGTATGTCATTACGTCAATCCCTTACCGATTATACGACGTGTTTATCGGAATCGAGGCGATAAACAAGCCTTATAAGTTGCAGGAGGAATACTGGTTTTTGCGTTATTATTGCCAGCATTACATCCTTGTTGAATTATGGTCAGTGAATTATGCTATCAATTTTTACCTTTACTGCCTCGGAGGAGGGAAGAAGTACAGGCAGGATGTCAGGAACACGTTGCTGCAGATCTTCTCCTGTTGCAAGAAAAAATAAAGTAAAAATGTTTCCGGCGATTTCGACTCACAGCTTCAAGCGATTTCCATACCTGCAAAAGACTATGGCTGATAATTATAAAAGCTAGCAAATACTTTTACTTTAGATTTTGTAGTACATTTACATTGGACACTGCTGTGCAAATCTTAGTAAAAGCATTTGCTAACTTTTAGGAATACCAACTTTATGGTGGAAAAAAAGAAGGGCTGAAGAAGGCATTGAAGAAGGTGTTACCAGCAGGAGGAGCTGTTGAAAATTCCATGTACATGTACTAGTAGAAGTGTTATATGGCTTACAGTGCCCCCCGGGCTTGAGAAGGAAGCAAATCTGTTTTTTTAGTACACAAATATAATGATTATTCTCCATTATCCAGTGCTGTTACTTGATGTCCTATTTCACCAGAGTGGACCGGAATAGCCTGAAGTTGTTTCCATGCAGCATATTCGTTTGATCATCTCACATACGAATATATGCTTGCAAGGTTACTTCGAGCAAACTCAGCAACTAAGGCAAACCTATTAACGTTTCCATCCATAACTTTGTCTGCAACCAACTGTACACCAACTTGCCCCAGCCTCCCACCATTGGCGTAGTATTCGGAACGACCTGACGCCTTCGTGACTAGATCACACTGTCCTGCTCTTGTGCATCCTGAGAATCTCAGGTCATTTACGGTCGCATCCCTCCCTCAGTGAACCAAGGTGAGAAGGGGGGCGGCTGTGAAGACTCCGGGGTCCGAGGATGGCTCTTGTGATACGCCACCGCAAACTCGTCCCCAGTGGGTTTACGTTCCTACAACACCACTGGAAAGGGCTGACGACTTCGGGAATACTGCGCATGCGCAATCTACTAATTTTGAGGCGAATCACGCCGAGGCCGCGATGATGTTCGCAACAAACCATGCTAACTGTTCGTTTGAAATTGCTCTAATACTCAAACAACTTCGTGTTTTGGGAGTATTAAATGGCCTTTTAGGCATATATAATGTTTTTCAGTCATCGAAGAACGAAATATTGTGTGAAACAAACATTTTGGCACGCTGCCAGCGGTTGACCAGATATTTTGGTCAGGTCGTAGCCCTTGCCAGAGATACCTTCGGATGAGGTAGATCTGGGAACGAGATTGACGCCACCGGACTGCCTTTGCGTGTATCGCAGGCCGGAGTGGACACAATTCATATTTAATGTCCACATTAATTCCGATTTTATGTCCACATTAAATCACGAATTTATGTCCACACTAAATCAGCCAATCACAGCTGAGTTTTAATGTGGATATAAAATCGCATTCCTTATTTAATGGCCAAATAAATTCCTATTTTATGTCCATAAAACCAGTAAATTATGTCCTCATACATGTAAAATCGACCAATCATGGATAAGGACTTTTCGGCGGAAGTGAGAAGGATTTTAGGACGGAAGTGATCGGGAACACTCACTTCCGTCCAAATGTCCTTATCCGTGATTGGTCGATTTTATGTGGATATAAATTCCTGATTTAATATGGACATAAAATAGGAATTTATATGGACATTAAATAAGGAGTGCGAGTATCCACACAGAGTGCGATTTTATATCCCCAACTTAGCTTCGATTGGTTGATTTAGTGTGGACATCAAACTCGTGATTTAATGTGGACATAAAATCAGAATTAATGTGGACATTAAATATGAATCCTGTCCACCCCGGACTATCGGGATATGCGTGAGCACAAGGCCTAGCTTGCAACCATGGGCTACAAGGCTCCTTGAACATGTTGAAACTGCTAGTAAGTTCAGTGAGCCCTATGCCCAGACGATTGCACCGAGCAGAATGACGTGTGCACTGTTAGAAATTTTTGTAATATTTTTACAGAAATCGTCTGCAGCAGAGTTTCAGGAACTTCTGTAAATTTACATATGGTGTGATTTATGTGTTCCTGTATTAGTTCGACTGAATTGGACTGTCGAGAACGATGCTTTCTGAGAACGTATGAAAATATAATTTGGTCAGCCTCCAGTCAAGTCTCTGTTAACATTTATTTGAGTCTGTAATTTTACAGATCACGTCCTGAAACTCTGCTGCAGGAATTTTCTGTAAAATCACTGTTTTTTCTAACAGTGTGGAAGTTCCGAACTGATCGGTTCTACAGTATAGGCAAACGCACACAAGTCATTCGGAGAGGTCAAGGTTTTAATTTCTCACTTCATCGACCCCCCCCCCCCCACCCTTTCTCCTTGCCAGAGGAATGCAAGGAAATCTTGGAACTCTTTCGGGAATGGAATGTTTAAGCTAGTAAAAAAATGTTCTAACGACGAATGTAGGGCGTAAACCTACATGTAAATCTTTGTTCCAGGGTAATAATGTGGTATCATAGCTACACGTCTGCAATACTCTCTGGCTTTTTTCTCGCCGAGATGACAGTGGATAGACTAATCGTTGTGAGATTTCCGATGGCAGCTCCACGACTCTGCACGACTCGCCGAGCCCGTGTGACCATTGGTGTGACAACTACCGTGACATGTGGCCTCAGCGTATACATTTTCTTCACGTACAAATTTGTACACCAGGAGGGCACAGGTGAGGTTACGTTGGCGATGGAATAATTATTAGTACGCGGATTGTTAAAAAAGTTTTTAGGGATTGTGTGGACAGCATGAGCGATAACAGCCATCATTCACTAGCAGCATCTTGCCAAAATTAGGTCATCACCATGGGAATTCTCTTCCACGACAGATGATTGGCTCTCCCATCCCCAGGGGAGGAAATCGCCATGGCGATGACCTAATTTTGGCAAGATGACTCAGCAAAACTCATCTACAGAGACATGTACTTAATACACGATCTGATATCCAGTTAGATTTTCATTGGGTGATACCCAGAGCTATCACTCGTTGTGTAAGAGGATAAAAAATCGGCGTATTATACGAAACAAACAAGAATTGGGTGCTGTTGACAGCATAAGTAGGGCTTCAGTGAGTCTGCCACTAAATATTCGTCACTAGGCCTACTTTCCCTACACCTCCTCCGAGTTATAAAATAATACATATATTTGTGTCCCATTAAAAAATTTTAGATTTCAGTATGATGCGTATGTCTGTGGGAAACGTCCAGATAGAAACGCTTGCAAATTCACTCCAACTGGTCTGCGGTACCATACTACCCTTTTGTGTCATTGTATTTTGCAATTTGTGGATAACCACTACCTTACGCAACGCGGCGAAGAAGAGGAACGAAATGGGTGTCGGTAAGGAAGGAGAGAAAATTAGAGAAAAGGAAACGAAGTATTTGACAAAGATGCTGATTTTGGTTAGCGTGGCGTATGTCATTACGTCAATCCCTTACCGATGCTACGATGTGTTAATTGGAGCCGAGGGGATAAAGGAGCACTATAATTTGCGGGAGGAATACTGGTTTCTACGTTTTTACTGCCAGCACTTCATCATTGTTGAATTCTGGTTAATGAATTATGCGATCAATTTTTACCTTTACTGCCTCGGAGGAGGGAAGAAATACAGGCAGGATGTCAGGAATACATTGCTGCAGATCTTCTCCTGTTGCAAGAAGGAATACTCATAACCATCGACTTCAAAGAAACATATCCCTCGCTTATGAATTTTCTACGAAACTGAAGACAAATGATTCTTAGTAGGATAGGTCTCACAGCTTTTTCAAAGAACTGCAATGTTTCTGGCCATTTCAACTCGCAGTATCAAACGATTTGTGATGAGGTCAGCGATTTGTTTTTTTCACATGCTCCCATTCCCGTTTAGCAGAACTATTAATGATGTCACAACCAGAAAACAGCTCCTTCGGAGGAACCTTGGCCTATAGACCTTCCCGACAAAGATAGTGGTCTACTAGTTCTCTCACATGAGATCGTGGCCATTCATTGTACGATCATTGATCTAACAATTTAAATAAAACCTTGCTTGCTCAGTTAGTTGCTAGTTGTGTATGGCCTATGCAAACTGGGCACTTGACTTTAGCAAGTAACTAAGCGGAGCAAGTTTTTATGAATACATGTATATCGGTACAGGGTCGAGTAGGCCTTTTGTGCCGCGTATCTTGTACCTCATTTCCACGAAATGCTCAGATGCCCATTGTCATCGTTGGACTCATCGGAAATGTCCTCACAATTCTCATCACACTTCAAAAAGAACCGACGAACCTCCACCTATAGGCCTAACCATATGACAGGTAGGCTTATAGCAATGGCCGATTGCTCGTTTCTTATCTAATCCATAAGGGCGATGTCTATCACATTCGGGTCACCACCAAACTGCACACAGCGCCACCTCCAGTCTTCGACCTAGTGACACTGCCATCAGGTCCCTACTTTCTCGGCGGAGGATCGTAGTTCCAATACATGCCAAGTGGAATTGAAGAATTTCATGGGCACGTACACGAAACGTTTTTTCGTCGACCTAATTATCTGATTGGTCAACAGAAGCACGTGACAGCTGATAAGCACATGGTCTTGTTTACATTCTGTCACTTGACCCCTCGTGACCACTCATGCAGTGTCCTGATTGGTTGAGCTAACCAAGAACCTGTTGAGTAATTTGGTTTTATCCTTCCGACGTAGTTCCGTACGTTTTGACAACTGCAACCTCAAAATACGCTTTTTTGGCCGTTTTGGAGAGCTTTATTGGTAGATATTTTATTATTGTTTCAAAAAAGGCCTAAATTTTGGCAGAAAAAGGCCTAAATTTATTCACTGCACTTTTGTGCAGGCGCATCACAGCAGTTGAAGGCTAAGGCATTATTCGGGTTTACCCATAATGCCTAGCGAAGGTAATTGGGTCACCACCTGAAGTTACTCCAATCTCGTACCCAGAGATTAGTTACGCTCGGCCGAGGTTGACGGTCGCTACACTTATCTCTGGAGACGGCTAAGCCCTAGCGGTGGCTTCGGGAACCAAAATGCAAGGCAAGTGCGTTACACACGGCGCATCCCGCTTCACTCCAAGTTTATACAGTGCGCCAAGTAGTGCTGTGTATTTTCCTCAATAAATACAACAGATCCCTTGAAAAAACCTTTCTAAGGACATTTTTGTGTGTAACATTTTATACTCAAGTCATCTCAAGTCATTTCAGTGCATTTGTGGTTAAAATTCGGTCTAAAAATTGCACGATACCAAAAATCACACCTAAGGCGTGAAAATGGCTAGCCGTCTCCAGAGATTAGTGGAGCGACCTACAACCTCGGCCCGAGCGTAACGAATCTCTGGGTACGAGATTGGAAGTTACTCATGAGTTCACCGCACAAGTCATCCTCGCAAAACAGGGTCGATCATTCAGAGGCATCCCTTACGTCGCGCCTCTTCGATAGCCGAGGTGATTTTTTTCCTTTACTTCCGTGCGCAGTTTATAGCATATAAATCGAAATTGCTTCACGTTTTGCTGGAAGATCTTGACCATGTAAAAGCACCTTCAGGATTTCATCTTCTATACTATAATGGACGGTAGCCATGTTGGATTTTGTTGTCAACCTGAGTTGACCTGAGTAATAGGGAAATGCACGGATCTAGATATAGGAAGATTCTTCCCTCGCACGCGCCCGAGTTTAATGCTAGCATAACTGACTTGATCCGTTTCCCAAGGTAAAATTCACACTTCCCAGATACTAATTTCACTTGATTCTAATGGTGAAATGGTGACTTTAAATGTAGGCCTATTTCCCACACTCAAGTGCTTGCAGGTGTTACCTTACCATAGACAGTAATCACAGACCAGACGTAACAGCTGGCGCAATATCACATTTTCTGTACAATGGGCAATCAATTTCGCAGAAACGATATACTGTAGATTCTAAGGCAAACAGTTGGAGCAACGGTTTTGCAGGATAAATGGAGAAGATTTTCATGTTGGAAGGCTTTCGTGTTGTAGGATATGTGTTGAAGGATTGTAGTGCATACATTATCATCTTTCAAGAGAAAGTTAACCTTTGGCTTTTAACCTATATAAATGAGTTCTCAGGCTAATCTCAATAACGTGTTCCTGTTTGAGCCACATAACGCAATTATCTCCGGGGTAACCAACTGTGGAAAAACACATTTCATCCTTGACCTCCTAGAGTCCGTCTACCAAGGTCATTTCGAGAATATAATCCTCTTTTGTCCAACATTTGATTATAATCAGACATATAATCGGCAATGGCTTTTCAAAGACAGAAATTTTATTATCTTCAATCCAGCATTGGTAAAAACTAATCTCAACGCAGTTCTATGGTGTTGTATGGAGATTTTTAAAGGTACGAACACTCTCTTTATAATTGATGATTGCGCTAACTTGCAAGATAGTAAACGGAAGGCGACAGAGATATGTAATCTTGCGTTCAGTGGCCGCCATTATCAAATTTCAACTTGGGTATTGATTCAGAAGTATAATTCAATTGTCAAGGACTTTAGAGAGAATATCAGATTGCTGGTGCTTTTCTTTAACAAAGACGAGAATGCGATGAAGCAAGCTTTAGAAGAAAATGCTATTATACCTAAAGAGGTTAGAAATGAGGTGATTAAGGAATTAAAGGATAACAGAAGTGCAAAGCTGGTTCTAAG
>NMRB01001556.1:77818-131820 GCA_002633025.1 Notospermus geniculatus | reverse complement strand
ATGACTGTAGGCTAGCCTAGGCCTGCATGGTGTCATGCCATACCACATGTAGGCCTAGGCCTAAAGTCGTGGGAAGTGACACATCTTCCATATTGATATTAGGGCCTAGGCCTACAACGCTTATTCCGTGTACATACATGTACACTCCATGCACTCTGACTCAGTGCACTTCATGACTTCCCACCACGTGGCCTCAACTTTGACTGTCCGCCTACCCAACTTGAGCCGATGATTTTGTCATTAACAATCACTTTGATATCTGACAGATTCATTATACCGATACCTTGATAACGCCAGACATCTTCTTAATTCAAATACACAACGGTAGCTTCCGGAAAAAAGAGTAAAAAGGGTTGATATGTCAGCACGCTTGTTTCCCGGCAATCGCGGCAAGCACGGCAAGGGAATCTCGATGACGTCACTCACACGTCGTTGTCAATAGCAACCCGAACCCCATTTCCGAATGCTTGGGGAACTGCCCCGAGTCAATGAAATCGGTTTTTGCCATTAGCATGTCGTCCATGTTGTCAGGCTGGGATCATACGGCAGTCGTGGCGCAAAACATCGTCGTAAACTTCAGCATGGATAAATTAAACAACATACACCCGACGTGGAAATGAAAGAATACTAGTAGTCACAAATCCTGACACCGGAATGTTTTATTGAAAGACAGTTTCGTCGAAACTTCGTGTTATATGGTGATAAAATTACGACACTGCAAGGAGCCCGTGAAGCACTGCAGAATGCACACACGCGTAAGCCTCCTGGTCTGAGGTTGGTTTGGGCCGAGAAAGTTGCCGAGAAAGTTTCCTAGCTAACACAAGAGTCTCCGCTCGACCACTACGTGGCGTGGCGGAGACTAATTAATAAACTACCCCTCTCCAAATAAACTTATCAATAAAGCAACAGACCCTCTACCACAGAATATTCTAGACAAACTAACTCCCTCAAAATGTGCTCGCCACGGGTCAATATGCTAGTGTACATATGTACATAACCCGAGGTAATTACTCGCGTTTCACTGCTGCATAATCGTTGGATCACCTTACAGATGGATAATGCCCCTGTACCGTTCCATTATACAGCCTCTATCGCAGTTACCATTTTAGTCCACCCATCGACATCTGTATAACCAATTCGCTGCAGTTTCCCATTGGCCTGGCTATCGGAAGTCTCATGAATTAGAAGCTGGGACAAATTCCCCGCCGGAGACTCCAAACATTTCATTCCCATAGAAGAACCTGCTTATGATGTCACAACCAGAGAACAGCACCGTTCTGCTTGCGGACGAACTCCGGCCTGTGGATTCCACAGTCCTAGTGCTCCGCGTCGTGTACCTCATTGTCACGAAATACTCCTGGATGCCCATCACTATCGTTGGACTCATCGGAAATGTCATTTCAATTCTCATCACGCTTCAAAAAGACAACCGACGAATCTCTACCTGTAACTATATGACAGGTCTAGCAATGGCCGACTCCTCGTCTCTTGTCGAATTTATGTGGGCGATGTCTGTCACCTTCTGGTCACCACCTGAACTAGCAAATGATGCCACCGCGCAGTAAGTACATTGTTGGCACATGATTTTTGTCCTTTTCTTACGGGTTCCATTCGACCTTTAAATAAACAAGATGGACCTGATTTTGACCGCGAAGGAAGACGCCCTGCTGTCTAACTAATCACCTTTCGTGACCAGATGCCGGTTCCCTTTACATTAAACCGCAGGCCTACCATGCATGCCATGGGCAAAGACAAGACTACTTATTAGTAATTCAGCACGTTTCAGCAATACGCGCCGAGTCAATCACCGGAAGTCTCCTGTACAACTCCAGCTCAAGTCATGCGGAGGGCGAGCTTCTCATTTCATGGACCCCACGAATGGGAAACTCTGGTCTCCTTGCGAGATGGCTGCAAATGCAATGTAAAGTTAAATTCTTTCCGGAATACTGTACGCGTTTCAAGCTAGTAGTGGTAGCACAGCTCTAGCGTCCAATGGAAATACCTAGTATGTCACATTTTGTTGTTTTCGAGAAAAATGGGTTTATGTGGAATGACAACTTGGAAGAGTTTTGTTGTGGAAAACACTCCTAATTAAAAATATGTCATGCAACAGGATTAAATGCAATTTGCTATGTTTTACCTCTGATTTCATGCTGAATTTGCAAAGGTAAAAACGTAGTATTAAAGTCACAATTCTGATGACTTAGACGTAAAAACCGAGTAAGTGCACCACTGTCTTTCCGATGCTTTGGCGAACATTTTGCAAACAAAAACTGTTTATTATGATGAAACAATACCTAGTAAGTATTAATTTGGCCTTAACTCATTTTTTCCAAAAATGTGACTTACTAGGTATTTCCATTGGACGCTAGAGCTACACTTCGGCAGTAGGTTTCAATGCCATAAGTACATGTACAATATTGATTCAACTGCGGTCTACTGATGAATAGCCTATCGATATGTGAAAAATCATTGTTTTAGGATAATAATGTGGTATCATACCTATACATCCGCAGTACTTTCTGGCTTTTTTCTCACCGAGATGACAGTGGATAGACTAATCGTTGTGAGATTTCCGATGGCAGCTCCACGACTCTGCACGACTCGCCGAGCCCGTGTGACCATGGTTGTCACAGCCATCGTCATATGTGGCATCAACTTATACGTATTCTTTACATATAAATTTGTACGACAGGAGGGCACAGGTGAGGTCATGTTAACGATGGATAGTACCAGAAACGTATGTTTCTGATAGTACTCTCCCTTTCAGCATGTAAAGGCTCACAATACATGTACATGTATCTGTCTGCTGCAGTTAGATTTATGTCCCTTTAGATTTGCATGTCAAGGCCCATCGATCTATCTGTTGCAGTTGGATATGCCCCTTAGATTTGCATGTCATGTGCATGTTCCTTGGCAACGTCTACTTTAGGTTACACCCTTTCCATGATTTGTTCAACATCCTACAAAATAGGTCTACCCACCTTTACATCAGACATTGGATGAATTATATCCAAGATCAGACGTAAAGTTGATATCCCATTTCAAGTCAATCTGCCGTTTTCCGTATTCCAACAAACTCGGATGATCCAGCATTCAGTACGGTACAGAAATGTACCCACAGATCTGGTATCTCGTTTGATCGATTTTCGTTGAATGATGTCCAGGCCTGTCACTGGTTGTGTAGCCTACCTGGCTGAAAAGTCGGAGGGATTTGGGGGACAACGTGGGCTTTGGCGAGTCTGCCTAAATATATTCGTCACCAATTATATTTATGACTCATAAAAACGATTATGTTTATGTTATAGATTTCATAATGATGCGCATGTCAGTGGGCAACGTCCAGTTAGAAACGCTTGCGAATTCTTTCCAACTGGTCTGCGGTACTGTTCTACCTTTTTTTATCATTGTATTTTGCAATTTGTGGATCATCATTACCTTACGCAGCGCGGCGAAGGAGAGGCACAAAATGGGTGTCGGCAAGGAAGGAGAGAAAACTAGAGAAAAGGAAACGAAGTATTTGACAAAGATGCTCATTTTGGTTAGCGTGGCGTACGTCATTACGTCAGTCCCTTACCGTTTATACGATGTGTTTATCGGAATCGAGGCGATACTGAAGCACTATAAACTGCGGGAGGAATACTGGTTTTTACGTTTTTATTGCCAGCATCTTATCGTTATTCAATTCTGGTTAATGAATTATGCTATCAATTTTTACCTTTACTGCCTCGGAGGAGGGAAGAAATACAGGCAGGATGTCAGGAATACATTGCTGCAGATCTTCTCCTGTTGCAAGAAGGAATACATGTACTAGGCTAAAGTAACAGTGATCAGCATGCAATGAACTGAAGTCGTTTGATAGTGCGAGAGGCAGGATATGTTTCTGTCTCAATAAATGACAATGTTTTGGACCGATTTCAATAGGAGCTGTCAGCGAGTTGACCACTAGGTGTCACTACCGCCCAATTCAATGCATCTAGCGGACCCAGTCATTATCGATCGAGCAGCTATCACGTAGATTTCCTGTACATTGGTCCGCTAAGACTTTGCTGCCATCTGTTGGCAATATGCGCGGCTGACTGCTCCTATTCCTTGTACATATCACGTTAGATGATGGAACGACCATTCTGTTGATGTTAGTCTTTTTGATCCAGTAGGCCTACCGCACTCCTTTGCCGGCGCGGATCCGGGGGGGCCTAGGGTCCTAAACCATCGTAAATCATGGTTTAGGCGGGAAAGGACAATCGGCTTGTCACAATAGCCGAGTGAGATGACCTAGTGTCAGGATGCGTACATTCAAGTGGGCGGGGGGGGGGATGGTGTCCTTTACTTCAATGCGTATAGCGTGTAAATAGAAACTGCTTCACGTTTTGCTGCAAGATCTTGACCATGTACATGTAAAAGCACCTTCAGGATTACATGTACATATAAACCTGAGGTAATTACTCGCGTTTCACTGCAGCATAATCGTTGGATCACCTTACAAGATAAATAATGCCCCTCAATTACGTTGAGCAAAAACCAACATCTATCGCAGTTACCATTTTAATCCACCCATTGACACCTGTAGGCCTATAACCAATTCGCTGCAGTTTCCCATGGCTATCGATTAAAGTCTCATGAATTAGAAGCTGGGACAAATTTCCCGCTGGTGACTCCAAACATTTCATTTGCAGAAAATGGTGATGTCACAACCAGAGAACAGCACCGTTCTGCCTGCAGAGGAACCCCGGCCAGTGGATTCCACAGTCCTCGTGCTGCGCGTCGTGTATCACATTGTCACGAAATATTCCTGGATGCTTATTACTATCGTTGGACTCATCGGAAATGTCATTTCAATTCTCATCACACTTCAAAAAGACAACCGACGAATCTCTACCTGTAACTATATGACAGGTCTAGCAATGGCCGATTCCTCGTCCCTTATCCAATTTATTTGGGCGATGTCGATCACCTTCTGGTCACCACCAGAACTATCAACTGATTTCACCGCACAGTAAGTACATGTAGGCACGTGATTTTTCTTCTTTTCTTATTATGGTTTCCTTTGACCTTCAAATAGACAAGATGGATCTGATTTTGACTGCAAAGGAGGACGCCCTGCTACCCGACGAGTCGCATGACTCGCCTTCGTGACCATGGCAGATCAGCTCGTGTAAGATTATGCCGGTTGCCTGTCATGCGGAGGGTGAGCTTTCTCTCATTCAATGGACCCCACGAATGGGAAACTCTCTCTCCTTGCGAGACAGGGCTGCAAATCCAATGTAGGCTAAAACAAGCCTAACGGCAATAACGGTTCGCTGGTGTTGGGCATTGTGAATATCAGTCAGCGCCACCATCATGGCCAAGAGGAATCAGGCTTGGCACGCTATACAAGTATTTATTATGGTGACCTACATGTAAATGTAGTTCATACATACACAGACACCGTATACCCTAGTGCTCTCCAGAGGAGTGTACACCGATCAGGACCGTACTGCTCGAAAAGATGTTCGAATCTACGTATTTGGATGATCTTAGTCATCACAATTATGGAACTGTTGCTACACAGAAAAGAATAAGTTGAAGTATGGTACCTTACCAGATGAAGGACTGGTGATGGTATCACAGCGCCTCGAACTTCACAAGTGATGAAAATGACGGCGGCCATTTTTTTACTGAACCACGTGTGCCGCTTGTGATCAGGTGATTCGATATGACCAATCAGAAGGGGTCCTCAAAAATATCCTCGAAAATGTCTCAAAATATCGTACAAAAAACTCGAAGCCGGTGAAATAATTCGAATTTCTTTATTGGGACACACTTTGACCCCAAATGATTTGAATGTGCATCAATAGTCAATAGATTACCCGAGAGGAAATGGGCGAAAAATCGGGGACAAGATTGAACAATGGTAAAAGTGTGATGATTTTAGTTGTGGTGAGGCCAGCTTACCATGTAAATTCAAATTCTTTCCGGAATAGACGCGTTTCATTTTCAAGCTAATGTGGTAGCACAGCTACACTTCGGCAGTATAGGTTTCAATAGCATGCATAAGTACAGCATTGATTCAAATGCGGTCTGTGATGAATATAGAACTACTAGTATACATATTGTAAATAAATCTTTGTTTCAGGATAATAATGTGGTATCACAGCTATACATCCGCGGTACTTTCTGGCTTTTTTCTCACCGAGATGACAGTGGATAGACTAATCGTTGTGAGATTTCCGATGGCAGCTCCACGACTCTGCACGACTCGCCGTGCCCGTGTGACCATGGTTGTCACAGCCATCGTCATATGTGGCATCAGTTTATACATATTCTTCACATACAAATTTGTACAACAGGAGGGCACAGGTGAGACCATGTTGACGACTATGGTAGGCCGGAGTGGACTTAATTCTTATTTAATGGGCCCACTAAATGCTATTTTATGGATACATATATTCAGGCAATTAATGGGTCCATTATTTCAGCCAATGGCGTCTTGTTTTTATATGGACTCATTAATTCGAATATATATACCCATTAATTCGAATATATGGACTGATTAATTCGAATATATGGACTGATTAATTCGAATATATGGACCCATTAATTCAAATATATGGACCCATTAATTCGAATATATGGACCCATTAATTCGAATTTATGGACCCATTAATTCGAATATATGAACCCATTAATTCCGACACGAACTTCCGCCGGTAAATACCCCATCCGACCAATCATAATTCAGTTTTGTCGGCGGAAGTGAAGTGGTGCGAATTAATGGGTCCATATAAAGCTGAATCCTGATTGGTGGAATCCGGTATTTACCGGCGGAAGTTGTGTTTGTATTTAATGGGTCCATATATTCGAATTAATGGGTCCATATATTCGAATTAATGGGTACATATATTCGAATTAATGGGTACATATATTCGAATTTATGAGTCCATATAAAAACAAGACGCCATTGGCTGAAATAATGGACCCATTAATTGCCCGAATATATGTATCCATAAAACAGCATTTAATGGGTCCATTAAATAAGAATTAAGTCCACTCCGGCCTACCATAGACGACGGAATATTACTCTTGGCTTTAAAAGCTAATATTAAAATTTAAAATTATTGCCCTATGGTACACGTAGGCCCACCCGCTTGACAAAGTTTAGCACGGTGGACAGAAAGAGTAGATCTAAAGCAGCTCTTTACCAAAGGTCCACATAGGAGATGTCTGCCTGCTGCAGTCAGTAGATCTATGTCCCCTTTAGATTTGCATGTCATGTGCATATCAAGGTCCATAGATCTGTTTGTTGCAGTTTAGATCTATGTCCCTTTAGATTTGCCTGTCATGTGCATGTCAAGGTCCATCTGTCTGTTGCAGTTAGATCTATGTTCCTTTAGTTTTGCCTGTCATGTGCATGTCAAGGACAATCGATCTATCTAGTGTTGCAGTTAGATCAATGATGTCTCTTTAGATTCGCATATGTCATGTGCATGTCAAGGTCCATGGCATATATCTGTCTGTTGCAGTAAGATCTATACCCCTTCAGATTTGCCTGTCACAATTCTCATCGGTTCCCTCACAGATTTCAGAATGATGCGCGTATCAGTGGGCAACGTCCAGTTAGAAACGCTTGCGAATTCTTTCCAACTGGTCTGCGGTACTGTTCTACCCTTTTGTATCATTGTATTTTGCAATTTGTGGATCATCATTACCTTACGCAGCGCGGCGAAGGAGAGGAACAAAATGGGTGTCGGCAAGGAAGGAGAGAAAACCAGAGAAAAGGAAACGAAGTATTTGACAAAGATGCTCATTTTGGTTAGCGTGGCGTATGTCATTACGTCAGTCCCTTACCGATTATACGACGTGTTTATCGGAATCGAAGTGATTCAGAAGCACTATAAGCTGCGGGAGGAATACTGGTTTTTACGTTTTTATTGCCAGCATCTTATCCTTGTTCAATTCTGGTTAATGAATTATGCGATCAATTTTTACCTTTACTGCCTAGGAGGAGGGAAGAAATACAGGCAGGATGTCAGGAACACATTGCTGCAGATCTTCTCCTGTTGCAAGACGGATACGCTAAAGTAACAGTGATCAGCAAGCAATAAAACTGAAGTCATTTGACTATGTGCAAGGGGCAGGATAGGTTTCTGTTTCAGTAAAATAAATGACAATGTTTTGGGCCGATTTCAATTCTTTGTACATGTATCAAATGTTTGGTAGATGATGGAACGACCCAAGGAACGACCATTCTGTTGGTGTTAGTCTTTTTTTAATTTAGTAATAAAACTCCTTTGAGTCTGTTGCAAGAAAAAGCCTTACTATAGGCCTATGTAGGAAACGGACGATGTACACACGGATATGAATACTTCCACACTTGGAGGAATTATACTTCCAAGATGTACCAAAAATACATAACTAACACCATTTTGATGTTGAGAAATTGTGATTGCTTTTTGCTCCCCTTCACTAGAGCAGACAAGACAAGACTTTCGAGATTACAGATGTAAAAAGTTGTATATACTTTACTAGAAACAAATATTGCCCTACATGTTGTAAAAAACTCCTCACCGCAAAGAGATCACCGGGGGGGGGGNGGGGGGGGGGGGGGCTTGACTCAGGCATGCATTGCAGGAAGGTGGGGTTTTCAGAGGTCCAAGTTCCCTGGTAATAGCACAGCCCCGTGTAATGCCCCATTCTAGTAACGTACTCGGAGAAACAACATTTTTTTCTTCAAATGACAGTCGACAAACAATACAGCTGTTTTAGACAGACACAGTTTTGGATACAGTGACCCACTTATTATTATTATTATTATTATTATACAAAATTTATACAGCGCCTTATTCCTAAAGGCTCTAAGGCGCTTTACATAAAACATTAAAACATTTAAATACATATAGAAGAAAAGAATTAAACAATTTCGTTAAAACATTGTGCAAAAAAATAATGTTTTAAGAAGCCTTTTAAAAGAAGTCACTGACTCAGCCATCCTGACGTCGCAAGGCAGAGCATTCCACAGACCAGGCGCCACCTGTCTTACCTGAAATTCACACCACACGCCCCAATATTCATGTAATATGACATGCCAAATAAATGACAAATGGAGAAAATTGTCAAAGCTTATAGGCTACTGGTAAGGGAGAGAAAACGGCCAAGAAAATAAAATGTCATGAAAGATAGATCATGCAGTTAAAGACCAAAGTATTATTTCATTTACCATTGGTTATACATTTCATGTACTTTTGTGAAACGAACCCACTACAATGCTGTCGTGAGATGTTTGAATGTATCAGAATACATGTGAAGAGTTCAGGTGCAAAAACAGATAAATCCATTTTTTTGGTAAATCAAATATTTCTGTGGAGCTTTTCATGAAATAATCATTTAGGTCAGTAACGTCGGCAGTGGCGTTTATCGGTTTTTGCGCCTGAACTCTTCATGTATACCGGTCAAAAAAGACATTCCTTTGGCAGTGGCATTCGACTCTGAACTTGCATTGATTGCTCAAAAGTGAAGTTTACAGCAATGTACAAGAGACAAAAGGAGAACGTGACAACATGACTGCCTAGTCACCAACATCAATCTTCATCCCTTTATTTAAATGATTTCATGTGTATCTACCCTGACAACATATAAAATCTTGTCAGTCAGCACAAAGAGACGGTCGTTGGTAGCCTGCATACCTATAAACTCGTCCATACAGTCCAAACTTGCTACCTGCTGCTTGGCAACTGCACTGACTTTTTCGCCAGTTATTCTGTTGCGCAGTGGAGATGATATTGGTACAGTTTGCCGATAAACATAGAAGTGTCTGGAGCAGTCACATATGACGGAATACGAACCATTCGGTGCACACGAAGCGTATTTCTTCTCCATTTTCGACGCACTGACGAATCCAAGGGCATTGAATGTGGCTGTATGTTCCCAAGGATTATCATTCTCAGCGACATTAGTTTTCAATTGCCACAGTAGGCCATCGACATCGTGACGGAGACAGATAGCCTTCGGAAGTCCTGCTGTTCGTCGCACATTGAATAACCACTGGTGGATGCCAAGGAATGTCTGAAAATTAAGAGGAATTGAAGCTGGAACTTTCGGGATTTTTTGGTGCGACAAAGATCTGGATGCTGCTCTGTCAACCTACATGTACATACGTGAAATTGACGCTAATGATTTATTACCAACCTGTTAGTTCAGTTCACTTAGGCCACGCTTATTTTATTTGTTGGATTACGGATTTTTACCATAGAATGCAAGTACGGTAGGGAGAAAAAAAAATAAAAATAAAAAAGTCTTCCTTGGTATTCGCTGCCTGCTTCACCGTCACTCAAAGGTAAAAATCTTCCCCATCAGCCGTTTTGGCTGTTCACGTTCCTGCACAAGGCATGCTGGGAGCGATGGGATGGGGCAACTATGTGGAATTGCAGAATTTTTCAACTGAATTTTACGATCGGCGCGGAAAAAAATTTGTTTTCGTGTTTTCTGGGGCTGGCGAGGGAAAAAAAGACTGCCGAAAGTGGTAGGTCGGGAAAAATATTTTTTTTTCACTTTCTGATTTTTTAGGGTAGGAGGGTCCGTAATCCAACAAATAAAATAAGCGTGGCCTTAGCTTTGATGTCATCTATAGACCGTTCCAAACGACAAAGATCTGCACACTTCCGCTGAAATTTCAACCTCGGTTTGAAACTGAATGACGTGACACAGACATCTCCACGCCAGTGACTTCGAAGACATTGCGTCAGAGTCGACCATAGCTGAATCATGGATTGCGTCATGTCACCCGGTTTCAGATTGAGGTTCTGGTTGAGATTTTGGCAGAAGTGCGCAGATCTGCAAATTCGCGGATCGTCTATTAAAGGACACACAGCAATGGATTCCGAACTGAAATTGGTTCCACATAATTAGACTGTTATCAAAGAGAATTTGCCGCATTAAGAACTAAATTGATCGGGATTTGTATGACTCACAAAGGCGGAGTTTATGACTTTACCTTGTGGGTTATCGTGTTTTTCTCAGCATCGAGGTAAATCATGACTGAAGTGTCGTCAGGGAAGGCATCACACTCCTCTAAATCTTCAGCGTTTAGTCCCCTTCCTTCAGCTTCACCCGAATTCTAAAGGTATGGCAAAGACGCCCGTCAGAAATGGTGTACTTTACAGTATTACCGGTACCATAGATGACTTGTTACAAATCTGCATCAGCAATCTGCGGCTATCCCTAGCTGGGACAACTGGCCATATCCATTAGCAACAAATGATCCAGTAGTTATAAACTTTTAAATGCAAAAAAACAATTAATACGAACTCAGTCAAAGAGGAAAATCCAACTTGATGAACTAGACAACGAAGACCTCCACATCAAATACAAGGACACCAATATTCATTCCCAATTCAGTTGGTCATTGCTACCGTATTCATTTTGACCTCTATAATCAGGACGCCTTTCAATTAGGGACAGCATTTGTCAGGTGTCCTTATTACAGAGGTTCCATCCACTGTACATATGTACCGTACACGGAGCCGACTGAATGTGTGACCCGTCACAAAAAACCCGTATTAAGTCGCACAAGAAGTGAACCATGATGAACCAAAATAACTCCAGAAGATAAAGGAAGAAACGTAATCACTCAGATTTTACAAAAGACGGAAGCCTAGGCCTACTGAAACTGACAAAACATTGGTCTCAAACTGCCAACTTTAGAGCGACTTGGTACTCGTTTTACAGTGACGGGTCACATGATGGAGTGTGCCTCTTTTGATAGGAGTTCAACCAATTGTCAACTTGTCCTTACCAGTGAGTCTGTCGTGAGATGAGCGAGTCGTTCGTGTATTTTGGCAGCTTCCTCAGGATTCACAACATATTCTCCCCGTTCATCACCCACCACTACGTCAGGCCACATTTCATCAGTTTGTTTCGCCAGGTAGATCTCCAGCCTATCATTTTAGAAGATGCACCAAGAGTTAACGAAGATGTCATTCCAAAGCCCCAAGTGTAGATATCAATGGTTACGGGGTGGTGCATGATGGGAGGTTGAGGGCGTAAGGCAGAGAAGGGCAAATTCTCAACTATTCAAAGCCGACACATCATTTCAATATCAATAGTGAGGTTTTGCAAATCTGACCAAACACGAAGTACGAAATTCAACTTCATTTCCAGGATCTAATGTATTTCTGGAGATGGTTGGAACCACAAATGCCCCTGCTGCCAGTGCGTCTTTTAGCATATCATGTAAATTTCCTCTCGTATCTACTAAGTGGAAACGAAAAATAAATGTCAAAATTTAATATACACCGTAACTCTATCGGTCTAACGTCATACACTAAAAGACGCTCTTGCAGCAGGCAATATTTGTGGTACCAATCATCTCCTCAAATACATTAGGTCATGGAAATGAAGAAGTCCAATTTTGTATTTCGTACTTCGTGTTTCGTCAGATTTGCGAAACCTCACGAACCATTAAACCATTAAAATATATGGGTTTTCCCCACTTTTAAGTTGATTTTAATCATTTCATATGATTTAATTGAATAATCTGCCAAGATATTTGTTACACATGTAAAGTTGGACCAATTCAAAACTGTGCCAAATATGCCAATGTCAAAAACTAACCTTTTTCCTTCTATGGTCCACGTGCACTCATTTCTATCAACAAGTGCATGCAACTTGCCACTAAGTAAATTATCCCCTTGGACAAGGCAAAGTGAGATTGAGTCACTCTTCAATTCATAGACAATATCTTTCTTGGTTATTCCTTCAGGTAAAGTGAAGTCAATATTAAGGTCTTCAAGACTCTGATACCAAGTGTAGGCAGGCATGGCAGGCTCTTTTACATCTGTGATAAGAAAGTTGAGAGTATTCATATATTTGTAATAGAATAGAATGGAGATTTATACTTTTGTGAGATTTTTCACACCTTCTCATTTTTTCAGGGTTTCTTCATTTACCGGTATAACTATTATTAATCCACAATAAGAATCCAACTCATTCACTTCTGGGATTCTAAAACGTACTAGAAAGTGTCTGAGGGAGACACTGGTTGGGGTCGAAAATTTGCAAAATTCAGAGACGCCTTTGCTTATACCATAAAGGAATCAACCATAAAGGTTTAACTGCGAACGATGAGCTTACTGAGGGATACACCTCATGTGTTGCCACCAGATGTCTCTCACTGCCTGAATTTTGGTTTTACGTAATAGGCAGGAGCTTCAACTTTTTTTGTGGTGAAGAGGTACATGAACCTGCCGACATGATGCTTTGAATTCCATTTCTGACGATAACTGAGCTATTTTCAGCACAATTAGTGTTCCATGTACAAATGTACGTCAGCCTATTCAAATGTACACCGATGACCCTGAACACACATCATTCGTGGGGTTCTCATTAATTCAATCCTTTTGTATCAAAAGATCAACTAGTCGGAATTCAACAAAATTTGCAGTGAATGTGCAGAAGGGTCTTGCCTATCATATGGAAACGTCAGAATGCAAATCTGTTGGGTTTTAAAGGGATACCGTCCACATTTATAAAATGCTAAATTTGTCAGTTGAACCTTTATGGTTGATTCCTTTATGCTTATACTTGTCATTTTGTGTGTCGTTTTTTGTACTGTATTTTGGATATTTGTGAGACTTGAAGCCACTTTCTACATACAAAAGACCAAAATACAAGCCAAATAATGGATATATTACACGTACCTTCTTTATCTTTCATTTCTTGATCATCAGGGACAGGTTCAACTGAGTCATACTTCAGAGTGAAAGGTTTAGGACTTGATATAGAAATTCCCTTGCCATTCACCTGGAGAGAGACAAGATCTGGCGAACTCGCTCCTGTTAGCTGTCGGGTACGCTCCACGGACCAGTCCAATCCGTCAGCTGTAAAGGAGCAGTTAACATGGTTAAAGATAATATATCACGACTTCATTGTTTACATTCAATGTTTGTAAACATGGATGTTTACATTATGTTATTTTGGACTTTTTGGACATGCCAACCCACCAAAATGAATGCTTTGGTCATCAAAAGAATTTCTAGAGACTGAGACATGCTACCAACAAATTACTCATAAGACAAAGAAAACCTGGACATAAGGCGAGACTTTTTTTGTACCTTGGTTAGCGTGCCCGCTGCTCCGTGAATTCCCGAAAAAAGAATAAAAATAAAGTTTTATTTTCAGCCAGTTAGTGTGCCCGCCGCACTCGAAATCGCCGAAAATCGGAATAAAAAAAAAATTGGTTCGCTATGGAGCCGCTTGGAGCGCTAGCTGCGGCCATATGGACCCCTATTTTCACACCAGTTTTCCAAGGCATTTGTATGACGTAATCAAGCTTTACTTGACGTTTACGGCCTTATTTTGCGGTGTTTGAACGTCATATTGCGTCTGGTGATAGTCTACCATTAGCTGTCGACCTGATTGGTTGGGCAGTTCGAACAAACGTCAGGAAAGGTGCAAATTTCGGCGATTTCTAAATCTATTTTTAGACATTTTCTTGGGGAGGTCAGACGGGGGTCTGGGCGGTGTATAAAGTGGTGTTTAAAACCTTTGTAAACTGTACTAACAAATGTAAATATGTACATGGACAATGTTGTCAATAGCTATTGGGAGCTATTTTATGTAATGCGCACGATTAGACACGATTTTAAAGCAGTTACTGGTCAGGAGTTGAGAAGTCATTATCCTTGCGATTCCGTGACCTGGTCATCGCGGAGGAACTATTTCTTAGGCTAATATGCATGCGCGATGTAGTTCGTAATGTACCGGTACTTTATCCCGTATTTGCTACAGTCTTTGCTGCAAAAAGTGTTTCTTCTTTTGATACATTATCTACATTGACGTTGAGGAGGTTGGGGCGCATCTTTTGCCGAAATTTGAACGCAGGAAATTTCCAGCGCCGCCTGACATTATCCAAACAATACATACATGTACATGCATATCAGCGCCACGCAGAGTGCATAGTCGCCATGGCCGAGTGGCAAAGCCGCCAGCCTAGAAAACCGAAGGTCTCGGGTTCGATACCCGGAGCGTGTAAATTTTCTTTGCCTTGACTAATTTTTTTTTGTTTCTTCTTTTACCTTTCTGGATTTTTTTATCGTGTATTTTAATGATCTTGCGTTGTATTTCGCATGGGAATGCATGTAAAACATGTATTGGGCCTANAAATTTTATTTTTATTTTTTCCTCCTCTCCACTGCTCCTACAGAAGGCTTCTGTGAAAGCTGAAAATAAAATTTTATTTTTATTTTTTTTTCTCGCCCGCCTTGGATAAAAAAGCACGCTAACCAAGGAATAAAAAAAGTCTCGCCTAAACAAACAAAATGTAAATAAACAATGAATTTCGTGGCCCGCGAAAATACCCGTGATACCGGTACATTATCTTTAAGTATTAGTAATTCATTCAAAAATTAGTACAAACAGTCCGTCGAAAATGGTCAAATGGATAAAGAGACTACAAAACGCACCTGAAGAGAGAGTAATCCAGTCTAAGACAGTTTCAAAATGAGACGCATCATTTTCCTCCTTCGCTTTCTCTTGAATATGCAGCAGGACTAAATTACAGTAATATGTGCCGTTCTCTTCGTGAAGAGTGGAATCAAGCAGGACAGGCTCCATGTCTGATTCGAGAGGCTTGCCTGAATAACACAGCTGAAAATGCAGAACAGTTACCTTTCACATCAATGATTGGTAAGTACTGGAAAATGACATCACTACAGTCCAAATGTAAATATGATGCTAAGGCATTGGCTGGTATTCATAAGTTAGCAAATGCTTTTACATGTACTTACTAAGTCTTAGGATTTGCACAGCGAGGTCCAATGTGAATTACTGCACAACTTGAAGTAAAAGCATTTGCTACCTTTTATGAATACATGTATCAGCCATTGCAGTGTTCTCCACACCAGTTAAAATAAGGGCAGCCAGCCCCTCTTAAAAATACCGACGGCAAAATCCGCCACTCTTAAAAACGGCCCGCCCCTCTTAAAAAATTCGTCTGCCCTAGCCTAATAATATTTATGATTTAGATCGCTCAATTATGCATCTCAGATGCTCAGAAAACGCATCTCAGAGCACCTAAAATCCAAATTTCACTGGGGGAGGGCTCCAAGACCCCCCCCCTCCGTCAGAAGGAGGCTTTGGCTCCTCGTGCGGTGCCTTTGGCACCAGGCCCACCGCCGCCCCTCTTAGACCGAGACCCGTGGAGAACACTGCATTGTTAGGAAACTTGAGTCATAAAAATTCTGATTCAAATTATTACTATCCACAATGGTGAATGAAAACAATGAAAATCAAACAAATGCAAATTCTAGAACAGAACTAGGCATCTAGAGGGAATTCCACAAGCTAAAATGGGCGTGAAATACACACCTTCCATTCATTGCTGACATTCCTTTTGCCGGTATTGATCAGTAAAATATGCCCCCACTACCATCACTGATGATTGCCCAGTCATCTGCTGGAAACTCCATTGTCACATTTTGGTGTGGGGATAACTTCAGGTCTGAGGCATTTGGAATCTGGAACACGCTGGTCGGTTTCTCTAAGTTACTTTCCTATTGTTGACAAAGAGAAAAGCCTGAGAGAGACTGACACAACTAAGACAGTTGTAATAAACTGCAATACATGTAAATGCACACAAATGTGGAGAGTGAGTGAATTCACACCATCTGCCTGCATGCTCTTAGTCTCACTTGGCCAGACGCTACGGGCTCACCCCTTCGGTAAGTCACACTCTGCGTCTGGCTCTTTTAGAGATTAACAGTTGTGAAGACCGTGTGGTGGCAGCACGGGCACTGGCACTTCTCACTTCGCTTCGAACCCCCCCCCTAGTTTCGCGGAATTTCCGCGGCAATTATGAGTGAGAAAGCGTGGTGATTGGCCGGAGCCTAGTGGTGTTCACGGCTTTTGAGACCCAAAAGTGCCAGTGTGTGGAAGACCGGGACGTCGGATAGTGGGGCCGAGTGTAGCATGCTCTAAGAGGTGTTACAAGAATGTCCAAGAGGACAGTGGTTCACGCACCATTTCCACAGTTGTCTTCATGATATTCCAGGCACTGCTGATGTAGTATACAGTGTTCTGGTTCCATGTGTCAAGTACAAGGAGATTGGCTGATCCAAATGCTTTAACATGCTGGAAAGAGTACTGGTCTTCTCTCAATTTCACTTGTGCAGGTCCTAAGAAGAAACAAAAGAAAGTTTACACACAGACACCTCCTCTGGACGGAAGTCGCCAGTAGGGTTAGGTTTAACTCAGGGCTAGGGCTAGGGTTGGGATCTAAACATGGGGAGGTACGCCTATACATTTTTCCTCCAACAAGGTTGACCCACACACCCCGGGACCCACCCAGCCTAAGCCTTACTTAGGGCCTATAGGCGGGGCCCGACACTGCCACCGGGACTTGACGCGTCCCGTACGGGGTGGTCATGTTGCCAGTGAATACTGATGGATATAGCACCCCCACGAACAATGCCCCGGCCCTAGGCCAGGCCGAACTGACAATGACTGAGTCTGACGGCAAGTCGCGTCCGACAATAGATCCGATTCAGAGCACGGACATCCGATAATCGTCACCGGCAACAGCAGAGAGAGATAGGCCTAGCCTATGCCCTTTACTTTTCTGTTAGCCTAGGCTATATAACAATATGGTAGGCATACCTTTAGGCAATTGGACTTTATATATTGGTAGAGGGTCTAAATTCAGTTTGTAGCCTTCGAATTTCGGGTCTAAAAGGCTCCTATCGGCTCTCAAATCGACTGCCTTCGCCGAGTCCATTTCGTGAGAAGTTATACACACGACTAACCGCAACGTAAGCCTGGTCCCCGATATCACCTACAGGAAAATGCTGTGATAGAAGCGCTACGAGGAAAGACATCAGTCTAATACTCCGCAGCCAGCCTTTTGAACGGCGCGCATTGATTGGTTGAAAAAAACATTGTCGACCAATCATTGTGTCGGAAACGAGAGCCGCTACCAATTTCATTATTTTATCCTATCCGTGAGATGTGAACGAACCCGAGACCACGCCTAGGTATGATTTCATAGAATACCAGGTATTTTGACAGTATAAGGACAATTTAGGAAAATTTTACTGAAATTTTTCGATATAGGCCTACATGTATTGATGACCTCGAGGTTTACCCAAAATAAGCGGGACGCGGGCGGCAGCACGTGACATCACAGGCCATGGCAGCATTAATCAAACCTTTATTGCCACAGGAAAGGCAATATCCCATTTGGCTTACTATAGGCCTACTACAAGTGCCTGGTTTGGCCTGTCAATCACTATTGTTATTTACTGCGACAGAGTAGAGTAGGCTAACCTCCGTCGTGTCATCAATATTTAACTTCCTAGTGATTCCCGCGCCGCAACAGATGTTCAGGATGTGGGTCCCTTTTCCAAATGCTAGATAATCCCTCCTTACGCGGCAAGGTCTTTAACTCGCTGTGTGGATATCAAGCCACATTATTCAATTCTCCAGGGTCGTACTGAGTATTTACTAAACCTTGGCCTATACCATTCCAAGTTTTCTGGGGGGGAAGGGAGATAGGCCTATCTGCTGATGACTACTTTGATCTTAGCCAAGATCATGAGATCGAGAAGCGCTTGAAATGAGGGGCGAGGGTGTATTTCAAAAAGTGTTCCGACACCAAAATAATTCACCCTTGGAGGAATACTGGTGACAGGCTGTTTCTTGAAACTCTACAATATTCCTGTAAGATCTATCATGGAACTCTAAATTATGACACTGCAAACTGATTGATCTATTAGCCCCTTAAAGTCTGACAATAGAAAGAAGTTTTGGTGTCGGACGGAACGATTAAAAGCTCAATATTTTTTGTCCCATACCCTCCTCCAAATAAGTGCACACTGTATACATCCCAGATGGAGAAACTAAATAGCTAAAGGTCTAATTATCAAGAATACTTTGATTTACTATATTTGATTTTTGGAAAATCAATGGCACAAATCTTGTGATCATTTCAAAGTTGAATTTTGCCCCATTTTCTTGGGTCACCAATTTTGAAAGACGCCCGCCTGCAGGAAACTATCATCACGCCAATTTCGCCCTAAATTCTGCATTATAATGGAAGTTATTTTGGGAAGTCGTGGGGGAACAGCCGTCTGCCCCCTCTTAAAGTAGGCCTACATTCCGTGGTCTCCTTGGACGTAACCCGATGAGTAAACTTGTCTCTCATTGCACTCGAAATCTTTACATACATATAGTTCAACCACAGGCGCCCATGAACCATCTGGCTCCTCGTGAATAAATGATAAGTGTTTGGCAATCATGTCAGCCAAACTATGTTTGATCATAAACACTCAGTTTGTTTGCCTTGGAACCTATATCTAGCATGGGAAAAAGTTGTTTTAAAGTCCATGTAAATGGGGAGATCAAGTTTAGATTTGAAAAACCAATAAATTTGTTCTCTCAGATTTCGAGTTGGCCAAATTTACTGTTATGCGAACCGGATCTTGTATTGCGTATAGGTAGCCTACAGTTCATTCCACATCCGATTGGCGCGAGGTTTATTAACGATATCTCCGCAACAGCTGGGTGAAATTTGACAAAAAATACATGAATATCTTTCTCGTCGGTATCTTTCTGCTATCTTCATTTTTCGCGTACGTTCGACACGACGGATCCCTTTCTCAAAACCCACTTCGTTTGCCGCGATGTTCAGTGCAGTTTACACGTGCGCGATGCATTGCTTCATTTCAAAATGGCCGCTACTTTGGGTGAAAACACGAAGTTTGATTACTGAAAGAACTTCTTTATGTCAGGTTTTTAGGGAAAAATGACAGCGATGATGCCTATAGCGACAAAAAAGACAAATCGATTTATGTATGATATGTCAATTTTGCCCCAGCCGATGCGGAGATATCGGCTAAAAACCTCGCGCCAATCGGATATGGAATGGATAGCGTTCTGTATGCCAAATAAAAACGTAGCAGNTCAAATATGGCCGCCAGGAAGCCATCTTGAAAAATGGACTTTGACCCACATTTTATAAATAGGAGTAGGTAGGATGTTTTAACCTTGTCAAAATATGTATCTAGGTACCATATAAATGTATGGTAAATTTTAGTTGGATTTGACGTCAAATATGGCTGCCAGGGAACCATCTTGAAAAATGGACTTCGACCCACACCTCATAAATAGTGGTAGCTAGGATGCTTAAACCATGCCTAAATATGTGTCTTGGTACCGTCTAGTTATATGCCAAATTTCGTTTCGATTGGACTTCAACATGGCTGCCAGGCAGCCATCTTGAAAAATTGACTTTGGCCATATTTCATCGGTAGTAAATGTTAAGATGTTTCAATGTTGTCTAAATATCTATGCGAGTATCCTGTACATTCCTGCTAAAATTTCAGTCCCAACGAACGTCACGTGTGGCCACCTGGTGGCCATCTTGAAAAATAGAATTTTTGACATCTGTGACCTAGACAGGAAAGCAGTTTGTTCACAAATACCACTTGTATTCAGACTTATATTCAGAAATTGTACTCCTTCTGGGTGCCATCACCTGAGTTTATGCCATTGACTGATAATACTGATCAGATCATAAAAATACTTCTTGGTGTGTTCAGGTTTATCGTATCTTACTGATCCTTCAACATTCAGCTTGAGAGTCACAGTTTCACATATAACCACGGAGACTTATCACAGAGGTGAGCACAATGGCCCTGGCCATTTCATTCTTTGTTCCTCTAGATGATTGCATTTATCATCTACCTACTTAGTATCCAAGATAATGGCCGCTTATTAAGGTGTATTATTTCTGAAAATTAGCTGACGATCTCCGTTTTGGTATTTTTCTCGGAGATTGGTGGGGTTACTCGTTGATTTCGGCAATCAAGGAAGCATATTCGACCAAATCTGTTCCGTTTTATTTGCCGAGGTAAAAACGATCCCATAATCAGATAATGGCGAAAAAATCGTGAATAAAATCCTTTGATCCGTTCGAGGATAGGCCGACGTCGTGATACCTCCAGTCCCCAATTCAACTGCAATGCGCATGCGTGTTAGGTCATATCTGATTTTTCTCACTGGCAATAGATGGCGTGAACAGCGTAATATTTAGGCTAAAGACTGAGCAATCTCGTACCCAGATCTACCTCATCCGAGGATATCTCTGGAAAGGGCTGGCGACTTTTGTCCAAAATTTCTGGACAACCGCTGGCAGCGTGCCAAAATGTTTGTTTCCCACAATATTTCGTTCTTCGATGACTGAAAAAGATCATATATGCCTAAAAAGCCATATAATACACCCAAAACACGAAGTTGTTTGAGTATTAGAGCAATTTCAAACGAATAGTTTAGTTGGGAACATCAAGCCGCGGGTGCCAGCATCAGTGTGATTCGCCTCAAAATTAGTATATCGCGCATGCGCAGTATTCCTGAAGTCGTCAGCCCTTTCCAGTGGTGTTGTAGGAACGTAAACCCACTGGGGACGAGTTTGAAGACTGAGGCGCTCAGTCTCTGTATACGCATGCGCGAACTGCGCAGCATTAGAGAAACTGAGACCTAACGTTGCCGATTTTTGTTACAAGAATACCGACCCAGCTAGAATCAACGCTGCATGATTGATCGAGGGGATTCTGAATTTAAGTGTTACAGCCATGCTGATTGGCCATGTTATCTTGGACCGGGGAGGGGGTCACAAAGATTGCAAACTGGCGGCGCTCTAAGATCACGTGACTGACGTCAGCCGTGCGCAAAGTAGCATCACACAAGTTTTAGACGTTGCAGCCATACCCTCGGTTGGGAGAGGTAGACCGGGGTTCTGGCTGCGCGAGACTAGGAAGTTTTAAAAATGTGCGCTGCAAGTATTGCAGCCATTTTGCGCTCTTTGCCAGACCCCGTTTGGGCTGGAACGAATTCAGGAATGAAATCTATATCAAATGTGCAGTGAACACGGTGATGATTAGAGTCACAGAGGTTTGAGGCATTGCATTGCAGGCTTGGTGGGTCATTCTGGCTGAATGTGTCGTAAAATTAACCCTCTTTTCGCCAGGTGACAAGAAGATCAGCAAATCTGAGTACAAGGAAGAACTTGGAAAGGTATGAATGATTCTATACTGGATGTTCTCGTGTCTAACGTCCGCCAGTGATTCACGTTGATGAACAATAATAGGCCAATAACAATTTCGCCGAGTTGAGTGTAATACTGAAAAAAAACTGAATTGCACACTTTTCAGCTGATTAGGTTATTCTGTAAAGAACTTTGTCCAGTCCGGATTTTTAAATCTTAAAAAAGATTGTAGAGCAGGGCCCATATTCATAAAACCACTGAAAGGTGCTCTAGTTCGAATTGTAAACATTACGGTGTGCCACCTATTGTCAATTTCTGGTACTAACAAATCAGATAAATCGAATTAAATCTCGCCTTTCGCAACTTTTTGTTTGTTTTTGAGCCTAAAGTCATAGATATATTTCAGTTAAAAGAATATTTATCAAGATAGATATAAAAATAGATAACATTAATGTCTTGGTATACGCGGTGCTGCCACCTGTCCAAGGAAAAATAACCATTATGATCAACCATGTAAATAAACAAACCGTAATGTTTACAATTCGAACTAGAGCACCTTTTAAGTCTAAGTGTGACACTTATCCTTTGTTCAACACAAAAGATAAGTATCACACTTCGACTTAAGTTTGTTTATGAATATGGACCAGGGCAATGTCTTCATTGGAGAAAGCATTGGCGGACATAAGTCGCGACAACATCCAGTATTTGAGATAAAAGCCCCGTTTTCTAAAACCCACCTTTAGATAGCCCTAAAGTACCTTTATAGAGGCTTCCTTTACTGAGGAATAATGTTCCTTTGCTAAAGGCTAAGTAGAGGTGTACGGGATATGGGCACGCTGGCGAATAATGGCAAGGGTTGACCATGAAACCTTTGTTCGCCAGCGCGTGTCCGTATACCTGCATGTAAACTCGGCCTTACATGTACCTAAAGGCCGGCGTCCTTTGACTCGAGATAAAGGTTGGTTCTTGAAGTAAAAGTTAGCTAATGGCCTATACACACGATCCAATTTTTCATCCAATTTTCTGAATATGCTCAGTAAAGGCCTACATATGCGGATTTATACATTGAAGCCACAGTAGGCCCGGTGTAACGTTTTTCAGTGCTCCCCATCTGCGAGTGTTCCCCTGCTATTGTCTGACGGAATAAGCCGCGACTTGACAATAGGGGACACACAGAGTAACGTATGGATCTATCTGCCAGTGTTTCCAAAACAATAGGGGGAACACTGCTGACACACAGAAACACTGAAAAACTTTACACCGGAATCAGAATTTCCAAGAAGGATGAAAAATTGGATCGTGTGTATAGGCCATAAAGGTTGACTTTTTTTAATCGTTCTAGAATACGGGCCAAAGAGTTATGTGCTATTTCGCGTGCTTCTCCATTTGCCTTGTCTGACACCTGTTCCATTCATTAAATCTCATTCATTCAGAGTGTGTGAGCTGATCAATTAAATAAACAGTGCGATTTCCTCTGGAAATCGACAATACACAATGGCCTTGTTAAATAAAATCATTAGAAAGTAATGCCCCTGTTGAAAATCTACTGATTCTCCCTTCGGCCAGCCAGTAATAATGTAAATAACGGCGTTTGCCATTCGACTGGCAGTTGCAGATGGAGTGTAAGCGATAGCCTCACATCGCCACTTTACAGGTGGCCAGTCTCGCAGAAAAATGCATCATTCTGATACACGTACTTCGGGCACCGTCTGCAATTTGGGGATCTCACCCTAGGCATTGGTAACATTAGGGCGGCATTGCTGGCACGATCAAGGAAGAGATATTACGGAGTTGTCACAAACCCCGAAACGCCAACGCGAACGTCTGTCTCTCCTTTTGTGAGGTGATCTCTTCGTGGCATCGAACAATGGGTTTGGCGTTCGCGTTGGCGTTTCGGGGGCTTTGCGAAAACTCCCTATTGTGTGACGCACCGTATTGCTCTTTGCTTTGGTCAACCGATCTCCGCACATTTCTTATGTGGACGGAAAGAACACTGAAGATTGGGACGTTGAAATATGCCTTATATGATTAATGTAAAATGACGCCGAAAGATACCTTTTATAGTTAATGCAGAATGACCAATCTCACACATCTACTGAACAAGAAGCAAGATTTTCCTGTCGAGATCGGCGAATGGTGTCGCCATCTCTGAAGTGGTCGTAGAACTAATGTGCCCCAATGAGGTGCACCCGACCGCCATCTGTTGTTGGTCGAAAGAATCGCATTGGAGCAGGACTCCACGGGTAATGTGCTAGTGCTGGTATAGGCCTACATTTCATATGTGAAAAGTGTTAAGATTAGGTCGTCTAAGGAATCTTTTCATTTATTTTTTTTTTCTCGATGTGACAGGAGACGGAACCCTTCGAGGAGGCAGTCGAAGAGTTGTTCATCATAAACGACATGAATTACAATGGATACTGGGACAATAAGGACCAGCACGCCCTCTGGAATCAGTATGACACGTAAACAGTAAGTAGTTTGCCTAGTTTGTAGGGCCTATCAAGTGCAGAGTTTCCCAATCATTAGTAAAACAAGCCTAAGGCCACATTTTTTAAAAATTACTTGTTTAGCGTCGCCACCCGACCTGAGAAATACGTCCGACCTGGACTTTTTTCAACATTTTTCAAAATAAAACCTTAAAAGCCATGGAAAGGGTTAAAACAACATTTCCCACCCAAAAAAAACGTGCAGACGCATTCGTTGAACCCACTGACGATATTTCCGGCGGTGGTGCTGCACGACCGATATACATGTACACCGTATAACCATAAATAGATCAATAACCATAAATGTGCAACTCAGAATTCATGTTACTCGTGACCTTTCTTTAGTTTTCATTTCGTAAAATCCTTCATGCTCCATGGAATTACAAAATGTTGGTCTCAAAATGAAGCTGACATCCTGCTCTACACACCCTGTGATTTTTGTTCTTATCCGTTCAGACACCAATGAATTATGGCCATCAGAATTTGCAGTTAGATGACAAAAAAGGCTGCGGCCGATGTGTCCTCCGATTTCGGTCAAAATTTAGTTCTAATAGCGGTCGAAGCCGGCGCTGCCTACAAAAGTGTATGTCAGGAATACGTATTATTTGGTAACCAGCGAATGCCTGATTTGCACAGGGCAGAGCAATAGCATCGAAAGCTTCGATGAAAACCTTTTCAAACCAATATTCGAATCCGTGAGGGAAATATTTGCCTATTTTGATAACAGCGCGACATCTGGCGTCAGTTTTTAGAAGCGATGTCGAGCAGAAACACATCGGCCGCGGGGATTTTTGACCAATTTCACACTTCCGATGGCTATAGCTCTGCTATCTCTGAACGGATCACAACAAAAATCACAGACTTCGTAGAGTAATATGTCGGCCTCATTTTGAGACCAACATTTTGTGAATCAATCGAGCGCGAAGGATTTTACGAAACGAAAACGAAGAAAGGTCATGGTAACATGAATTTTGAGTTGAACATTTATGGTTATTGATCTATTTATGGTATAACCCAGTGCTCGCGAGTGCGAGTGTACACACCGATCAGGACTGCTCGACATTACAAGACTGTTCGAATCTATACGGATCTGAATGATACGTAAACAGTAAGTAGTTTGCCTAGTTTGTAGGGCCTATCAAGTGCAGAGTTTCCCAATCATTAGTAAAACAAGCCTAAGGCCACATTTTTTTAAAATTACTTGTTTAGCGTCCCCACCCGACCTGAGAAATACGTCCGACCTGGATTTTTTTCAACATTTTTCAAAATAAAACCTTAAAAAGCCATGGAAAGGGTTAAAACAACATTTCCCACCCAAAAAAACGTGCAGACGCATTCGTTGAACCCACTGACGATCGATCTTTCCGGCGGTGGTGCTGCACGACCGATATACATGTACACCGTATAACCCAGTGCTCGCGAGTGCGAGTGTACACACCGATCAGGACTGCTCGACATTACAAGACTGTTCGAATCTATACGGATCTGAATGATGTTAGTTATTAATTAGTCATGGAAACTGTTGCTACACATAAAAGAATGAGTTAAAGTATGGTACCTTACCTAATGAAGCGCTAGTGAAAGTATCACAGCGCGTCGGACTTCTCAAGTGATGAAAAGGACGGCGGCCATTTTTTAATAGCATCGTCTGCCGCTGAGAACATGTGATTCAATATGACCAATCAGAAGGCGTCCTCACAAATAATCTCGCAAATTTCTCAAAAAATCGCACAAAATATCGAAGCCGGTGAAATAATTCAAATTTCTTTATTCGGGACACGATTTGACAAAAATGATTTGAATATGCATCAACAGTCAATAGATTACGTGAGAGGAAAGGGCGAAACATCGGGGACAAAATGAATGAAAACAACTGGCTGAGAGCAGTTAAAGTTAAAAGTGAAAGTTTGGGTTTATCGTCTGATATCAACAACGGAAGAGGTGTAATCCGACTTTACATCATGAAACCTTTCAGCAGAACTCATGGATGAGCTGCTCATTCAGCGCTACAATCTGAGCATTTCCGACCGGTACCCATTTATACACCTGGGTGGAGAGAGGCCAGTAAGGCAAAGAGACTTGCCCAAAGTCTCACGCCACAGTGGGATTCGAACCCGGGATCCTCTGACCGCTATTATGAAAAGGTAACAGTAATGCATGAGTAGGCCTACTAGTCGGAGACCCGAACCACTACACCACCGTGGCTCCGTGGAGGGCTGGCGGAGGGCTCTTTTCAATGGCCACCCTGCAATTTCCTCGAGCAAAAACAGAATAGGTAAGAATGAGTAACGCTCACAAACATGTTGACAAAAATGTCAATAACAAAACTGTGTTTTCTCCTTCAGAGGATGGCTTCATCACAAAGAAAGAGTTTGAACGTTATTGGAACGTTCTATACTGCACCAATTTTGGTCCCGGGGAATATTGGTACCACATATTTGACACGAATAATGATGGTGTCATTGATGAAATCCAGGACGAACGGGCCGTTGTCATGTCCTACGACTTAAATGGTAAGTACTTGATGACGAAAGAGTATTCCGAGGTGGAAAATAACTTAAAGGTACCCTACACGCCGCCTCCTCATAGGCATTTTTGCTGTGCTCATTAAACCGATCGGTTGACATGATCATCTAACTCTGTATTATGAAAAGGTAACAGTAATGCATGAGTACGCCTACTATATTGCTGAGACTAAGAATGGCTAGAGAGCGTAACAAGGGCTCCTTGAAGGTACCCCTGAAGACAGGACCAGGTCACAAAGGGTGGGGGGGCAGGGAAATTTTGGTGAAGATCTGGTGTGTGCCAGATCAGAGTTGGTTCTGCTGCCCCCCAGAATAGTCCTTTGGAAATGCAGGAGAGCAGCTGCCTGATTGGCTAAGGCCAATGAGACAATGGGGGTGATTGGCCAGGGCCTGAGCAGAGGCTGCTGGGGCCTGGGATATGCTTAATTGGTTGCATAACTTGTTAACACCAGCTGGGGTGTGAAGTACAGGAAACAAAGGGTTGTTGTCAGGGCAATTAGTGAGGCGTGGGCCATAAAGGTTTTTCCAATCTGTGATTGGAAATGGCTTTTATGGCTCCAGCCTCGGGTTGATGGGGCCTGGTCATGCCTAGGGGTGTGTGAGCTAGGTTGATGGGGACGTGATCCCAGAAAAGGCATAGGGTGAGAATGAGTAAGCCGGAGGCAAGGGTTGCAATGAACCTTGATGGGTCCGTCTCCCCTTTGTACATAATTTATTGCACTTATTATACAAATATAGACCTTGGCCATTTCATTGCAACCCTTGCCTCCGGCTTACTCATTCTCACCCTATGCCTTGTCTGGGATCACGTCCCCATCAACCTAGCTCACACACCCCTAGGCATGACCAGGCCCCATCAACCCGAGGCTGGAGCCATAAATACACTGAACATCAACATTTGAGCCAAAATCCGTAGGTTGTCAGTTAGCGCCACATGTGATGAAGTGACCTCACTGATATAGCTGCCTATAGAGTCCCTTTAAAGGGCCTCTAGAGGCAGCCAGCATGGCAGGGGAAAACCACGGGGAAAACCCAGGTTGAATACCTCGTACCAGTGATTATTACGTTAAAGTGGCGCCGCCTGGCCGAAAAACCGGTACTGATAGTAGCCTAATGGCGAGCTGCCTCTAGAGGCCCTTTAAAACCGAGATTTCTTTCTGGCATATCCAAAACGATTTTTGTATGCACCTTGCACCAGTAAGGAGCACGGTATTGGATCTCTAATGCGTTATTTGACTGCCGACGTAGAGGGAGCCACCTAGCGGCAGCAAAACGAACGTCAAAAATGCATTACAAAATGTACGTAGTAAATCGGGTCAATTCGCCGACAACGTAGTTAATCCCTGGGATGGAGAGTGGCGCAGTGGCGCCGGCTGTCGAGAAAAAGTGGCAATACCGTGGTCCTTTAAGTTTTGACATGATGAAAGGACAACCTGAACAACAGGGCACAAGCCTCCAAAAAACCTGGTGACGTTGCGTCGGTTTGTGACCCTGACGAACAACAGTCAAATCCGCCATTTTGCGTAGGGTTATGTGATGCGTCGCGCCTCACAGCGCCGGTGTGGAAGAACTACTTCCGCGGTAAAAGTAATTCTAAAGAAATGACATTTCTCTGATAAATATTTGCTACTTTTATTGTATTTTATGATGATTTCAGATCAAATAAATATATTTAAGTCAACTTATTCGCATATTTACATCAGAAAACCCATAATAGCATATTTTATTGTTTTGGGAATCTGGCAAACGCACAGTGGACGTACAGCATCAGAACAGCGAAATGCATGTCAGTGCACTGTACATTCTGTACTGTATGGCATAATGGCGGGAACCCCGGGGAAATCCCGATTTGGCCGAGCAAAAACGCACAATAACTCGCAAAATCTTAGTAAAATCCACTTTTGCGTGTCATATTGTATTAAATTAACCCAAAACTGCCATCGTTAGGTTCTTTTTCGACACAAAAGTGATGAGTTTCACCGAACTATATCTTCTAGTGGATGAGTCAAAGTAGTCCGAAAGTAGATCCAGGTGGTTCGGTCGCCGCGTCACTATCCCAGCTATAGGTGGGGGCGCAATAAGATATTCAATATGGCGGCGGTGATTTTTCCTCCGGGACTTAATCCCAAACCCAAGTCTCGCAATATCTCGCGGGATTTGGTCCCGGTGTTCCGGTTGGATGAAAGGAATTCAATAACTGCATGCAACCGTGACTGCATTCTTTTATCAAGGTTCCCCTGCGAATAGTAGGGAGGTTTAGAAATCAAACAGTAAATGTAAACTTTACGACAACGTTATTTTTCCTACTGTACATTAACAGATTTTATATTGCATTTTCGGTACAAAAGTAACGTCGTCGTTAACGTTTACGTTTACGTTTGTCGTTTGATTTGTAAACCTCCCTAGTAGCCTACTGCGTGTTGGCCTAACATTCTACTCTTTCATTCGTAGGCGATGGAAGAGTTACCGAGAAGGAGATGAGAGATGAAATGAAAAAGGTACGTAACTATTATTTCGATTGGAATATTTAGTGCTGCTCCTGGTGTTGCCAATCAGCCTTCACACGCAGTTGGGCGAACTGGCAATGTAACAACAACTTCTTCAAGTGAAATAAAAGATAACACGGTCCTGCTTAAGTTAAATTTCTCATAAGAGGGGGTGCATAAGGTTTGTAGTACAGTACCGTCATCCTGTAGTTTCCACAGGCACACGTAGGCTACTGCTACGAATTGAGGGTCATTTGCAGTCAATAGATGGCACTGTGATCTGTGATCGAGAGGAAAAATAAAATTGTCACCGTCCTATCAATGATCAGCTTGCAATAGGTTGGGGATATGACATCTTCGATAATCGAAGGCCGATCTGCTCTCCACTGCGTTACATCGCACATCACCCTTCGAGAAATACACCAGTCGGCGGCGTATCTTGGCACCATCCAACTTTACCGGTCGACCAATCATATGACACTTTATATCGGGTCTTCGGCTACAACTCTTTGTACCACCTTGGAGGAATTATACTGTATAATTCCTCCAAGGTACCACGATTCAAATTTTACAACACCGATTCTGATTGGCCTCTTCTTCTCGAGGCGGCAGATACGCCGTGGACCGGTCACTTTCTCGAAGGGTGATGTGCGGTGTAACGTAGTGGTGAGCAGATCGGCCTTCGGTCATCGAAGATGGGATATGACCAACCTCCTCACTAGCGTCGAGTGCAAAATCATCGGAACCAATCAGAATACTGTATCTAGGCCTACTACTCAACAGAACGAGTAGAATGATTGGCTGATGGGAAATGACAGATGACAACAGATGTAATATTATGGTAATATCTAGAGTTAGAGTGACAAACTCTCTTTTGTTTTATATGTTTTTTTCCCTTTTTTGCAGCTGATAAAGAACCTTCCCGACAAAAGTCAGTGGCACTGTCCAACATACTGTTCACCGGATACTAGTAGTTAAACTTGCCAAGCATCAAGCATCTTTCCCTAATTTCCATGTATTTAACTGCGTTACGAGATATAAAGAATACATACATGTATTGTGATACCAATATTCATTGTCTTACAATCATTCTCCCATGACAGGGCTTTTTGGTCTCGTTCCTCTTCGTACATGTACGTACACTCGCACACAAAAGGGCTTGACTTTTTAAACTGTCCGTTTTGACACTGAATCCAACTTATTTCTTGCACGTCACAATATTATTGCACAATATATGGGGCCCAAAATGGGTGTCATGCTTCTGGCATAATGGATGGAAGCAAGATTGGCAATAATAGGGAGTTTTCGCAAAGCCCCCGAAACGCCAACGCGAACGTCTATCCTTTTGTTCGGTGCTGTGTTCGTGACATCGAACAATGGGATTGGCGTTGGCGTTGGCGTTTCGGTGACTTTGTGAAAACTTGCCCATTTTGATCCTCATGTTGTGCAATAATATTGCACGTTGATAGGTCGCTTTAGAAGAAAAATTTTCGGTTATAGGACATGTTCTATTTTTCTTACCAAACAGAAATCTAGTTGTGAACGTGTACAGCGGGATTATAAATTTTTAGTACACAATTAACTCTGAGGGTTGATTACCCTAACCTCATTCAATACTTTTAACCAGGTCATGAATTGATTACGACTTTGTCATGGCCCGAAACAGCCTGGGACCTTCAACAGTCATGAATAGACAACAACTCCGGGACTTCATATTTTTTTGGTCATAAACTTCTACATGTATTACTAAAAGTTATTACTGGAAAATGCTTTGTGTACATCAGGAATCTACGATTATGTATGCGAGACACGCCGACTAAACGCCTGTTTCCACTACGGCTGCTTTTCCACGAGGCGTTTGCGGGCGCGGGCGGGAAAAAATCGATCCAACGTATTTCCCTTAAAGCCTGCCGCACACTGGAGCTATCTGCTGAGCAAAAAGTCATTCGAGACCGTTCGCGTCCGCGTTTCGGGGGTATTGCGAAATCTCTAATTTTCGCAAAGCCCCCGGAACGCCAACGCGAACGCCAAAGCTATTGTTCGATGCCACGAAGAGAGTACCGAACAAAAGGATAGACGTTCGCGTGGGCGTTTCGGGGGCTTTGCGAAAATTCTATAATGTTTGGTTTCATTTTGTACGGTGCCTCAAAAATCTAGCCGATAGGAAATATTTTGGTATACATGTACTTCTTTAACGGTTTACTATCGAACCTAAAGTGAATTGTAACTTTGTGTACAGCCTTTTCTTTGTTCGAAAACAACATTTTTTCAAATGTCCGTGCTAATAACTCGGTATACCATAGAGTTTTCGCAAAGACCCCGAAACGCCAACGCGAACGTCTATTCTTTTGTTCGGTGCTGTCTTCGTGCATCGAACAATGGGTTCGGCATTCGCGTTGGCGCTTCGGGAGCTTTGCGAAACTCACAACTCTCATTCCACCGTAGTCTCGTGCCACCAGACTCTTGCAATTTCCAATAAATTTCCAATATTAGAGTCTGGTCCGTATGGCTACTTTGACTTGTAATGTTGTAAAACCATCATGGCGGACAATCTACGCGATGACTGATGACGTAGAACACAGCTACACTGCACTGCACGCATGCATGCATAATACATTGGTAGTGACTAGCCAATCAGCGAAGCTCCCCTTATTTTGAATTTTCGGAATAAGAAAATTCAATGAGAATTGCGTTCCGTGCCAGACCCACGGTCTGGCGACCTCGGAGTATGACCGAGGGGCTGGTTGCGCGAGACTAATTCCACCGGCGCGAATCAACAACAAAATCGCGATAAATGGTCATTTCACAGTCCCGAGAGTGACCCTGCGGGGCAATCGCGTGATTTTGGTTGATTTCCAGTAGTCGACAATATATATCACTCAATTATAAGAGTTTAAAGGAAAACGGACAATATAAGGCCACAGGGGGCCATAAGATCGTGCCCCAAATCAGCTGTGGGCTGCGCTTTAGTTGGCCTATATATCGCTTTTTTCGAATCTGAAAGAGCTGGACACTGTCGGTGCAAGAATATTCTGGTCCAGCTTTGAGCAGTGATATCAGTTCACCTGATCACAGAGTTCACTCCGATTCACTAGGCATACCAATAAATAATAACCATTAGCCATTTTGAGGTCAGCAATTTGACAGAGTCAATCCAGGATCACAGTCGCAATTCTCGACCAAAACGGTAAGGTTGCTTTTCCCTGATTCATGCACATTTAGAGCAATAGAGTAGATTCACACTAGGCCCATCTTGGCATTTCTGACGCTGAAGAAAGAAGCTGCTTTTTGGGTTCACTAGAGTGACCATTGTTATCATTCTTGATTTTCTTTCACGGTTTATGTTCGCGGATCATTTTCTCAGCCACGGTTCAACCTTTCGAGGTGAAATTTGGATGGGATGATTTTTGTATTATAAATGCGTGTCTGCGCGGTATTTGGTAAATATTTTCGCCTATTTTTTTAGATATTAGAAATTTCAGAGCTTGAAGAGGCTATTTTTTGGCTGTTCCGCTCTAACTCGTGAAAAAGGAATAGAATTCCTTTGATACCTAAATATGAAAGTATACAATTGATAACAAAGGTTCCTTTCGTTGATCACACCGAAATAACAAGTATTTGTCATCATTTGAGAGAAAAGTTTGCATCTACTGCGAGGCTACGGTAGCTGGTGTGCAGAGGTGTTACGATAGATGCCTGCTTGGATGGAGATTGGTATGGAGTAGGCCGGAAACGGTAACAGGTCAACTCGTAACCTGGGACCTTATTCACGAAGCTCCCGTAACTTACGGGAGTGCGCAAACTATTGTCCTTTTGCGGACAACCTATTGTTCACTATCAGCCTGACAAAGGATTTGCCGTACGGGGGCTTTGTGAATAAAGTCCCAGGTCGACTCGTACCTGGGTCATGAACTTGTAACCGAGTCTCCTGCCTGTTACAACCTCTAGTGAACCATCAATGAAATGACAAGCCTTTCGGCGACATGTCGCCGAAAGGCTTGTCATTTCATTGATTTGTTTGAGAATCAATGAAATAAAAAGCCTTTCGCGAAAGGCTTGTCATTTCATTGATTTGTTTGAGAATCAATGAAATAAAAAGCAGCTTCTTTTTTATTTGTTTGAAAAGTGGTTTCTTATACTTTCCCTGTACACGAAGGAAAGGTTTCTCTTCAACATACTCAGTGACCTATCCCCCCGGCCTATCCCAAGAATGTTTTGTATCATTAGCTAAATATCCTTTCGCTTTAGTAAAGCTCAGAGTCGACCCCAAGTATTGCTACATCACCAAAGCCCTTCGATCAGTTTCATGTGTTTGTCATCTCATTTAATAACCATGTTAACCCCTCCATTCCTCAATAATGAACCCGCCGGCGAACTACGTCACGACACACCACACCCAACATTTTTGGTGGCACACCACCTTTTGTCATGTTGGACTATACCGTATAACCGGTATATCTATTGACTACAGATTTCCTTGGGAACGTCAACACAGTATAATGGGACTGACTGATGCACAGAAGGGGCTGGTGCGGGCAAGTTGGGGTAAGGTCGACCAAAATGGCCTTGTACTTGCATTCTACCTCAGGTAAGTATACATGTAGGCCTACTTTCTCACGTTCTTGTCAAACAAGAATTTCGAATGAGGAACCGGACGAACTAACGTCACGACGTGGCGCTCCGATCGATGTGACCGAAGTTTCTTTTTTCAGCGTGATTTCCAGTCATTTCCATTAACTTCTGGAGTGAAATAAACCCTATTTTTTCGGTCGCATGTCATTAAAATTCACACCATCTTGTCGCGGATGAAAATTTCTGCAATTTCTTTGCTTTTTTCCTTAAAATGAAGAGGTAGGATGGCGATAACGGCAACGTCTTTATCTCATTTTTTCCTGTAGAAAATGAAAATGTACATCAGATTTTTTCATGACGCAACGTCAAAACATAAAACGACGTCAATGACGTCGGTTCGGTCATATCGATCGCTGCGCCGACCTGTCGGGATAAACGGCACGCGGGTTCCTCAATGGCCGGTCATGACCGCTCGGCGTCGGCAGATTTTGATGAAACAAGGACCAAAATCCTCAGAAAGTTCCATTCTAGCAGACCTACTATGAAAATCAAAATAAAATTACATGATAAAATTTTTGATTTTTGAGGGTTTTTTTCTGATGAGCTATTGCATAATTTTGATATTTCGAAATTTCCGAAATTTTGACGCAGAAATATGACCAAGAAGTTTTCCTTTCATATGCAACAAACCTTGTCAGAATTAAGCGCAGTTGTTATTGAAATATTCAAGATATCAGGTGTATTTTGCCTGGTGCGACTCGGGTTCCAGAACGCGCAGAAGACGAAAAGTAGTCTATGTAGTTTTCTCGACAAAGAAAAAAGCAGAATGCATGTATGTTACAACATGCTTTCTTATGTTCTATAAAATTCACCGAAAAAAGTACCGGTATACCAATTATCGAGACGAAGCCCCTCAGTCCCCACCCCCCTCGAGTCCAGACCTATACCCATTGTTAAAATACCAATTAGGCCGACCACAAGCTGTGCATGAGAAAATTTCCTCGTTTCAGAAGCCTGCTCAATAGAGACTTGCATGTCGGTCGGTACATTCGAGCCGCATGTCGGGGGGCCTGCACCTAGATTTTCAAGTAAAATCTTCCAGACCTTTGAACGTCAACAGAGGGGATTTGCAAATATTCTGGATTTGCTACGTGGAGAGCTCATTGAGGCATTATGAATGCACATTACACCAATGTTCATCGCTCAATGATGATCGGCCATTTTAGAAGTTATCAGAAATATATTACTGATATTATACAAATCACTGAAATGATAGTGTAATTTTTATAACAACAGACCAAGTGACCCCAATAACTTCCTGATCGAAATGTTCTCTTTAACTTTGGTTTACACTTAGTTAAGCCCATATTCTCCTTCATGCTGTCCAAGATAAAGACGTCGATAATACTAGTACTTTGATTTCTCCTTTATAAGCAAAATAATAGCCTATATGTTATAGCACTGTGTCTTCTTCGTTCGCTCAGGCTGAGTTCAGAGGTATAGAGGTATACGGTATACGAACACGCCGGTTAACAATGCTTGAGTGTTACTGCAAAACCTAGCAAGTCACATTTTGGTCAAATTTGAGTTGATACCATTTTCCATTTGATACTCACTAGGTTTGGTCTCATCTTTTAAAGCATATTTCTCAAAAAAGCAGCTTTCGACTTTACGGGACGTTCTTTTTCAGGCTTTTCGATGATTACCCGGAATATCGGCCATTGTTCAAAAAGTTAACAACGGCTACAGCCGGGGACACTGCGCTCCAGCAGCAGGTCAGGTTGACAGCGAAAGCCATCGACGGTGCCATCTCGAAATTGGATGATCTGGATACACTCGTGCCGATTCTGAAGGCTTTAGGAGCACGGCACCTCAATTACAACGTCGGGGATAAGGAAATGGCGGTAAGTTTTTGGTGACTTGGTTTAGTTGTAGAGTTCACCAACAGAGGTCGTCCCCGAGTTTTGCCTAGTCTCGCATAACGAAGATTAGGCCACATAAAAAAAGAAAGCTGGTGATCGTCCCCGCCCGACCCGCGAAAACGGCCCCGACCCCGGTTTTTATTTTTTGAAAAAAATTTCAAAAAAAAATTTTCAAAAATTTTTTTTTTCATCAAAAATAACGTTTTTTCGATTTTTCCCCCCCAAAACGTTCGAATTGCCCTCTTACGTATATTTTGACCATTGACATCACTTGTTGTTCACAATCTGAACGTCAGAGAACGATTCGTGCCAAATTCAATGGCTGCCCGAAGGTTGCCGAAAGCTTCCGACTCGAAGACGATTGTTGTTGTCCAGTTAATATCGCACCTGGGATACAAAGGACACGATTTCAAGGCATTTGGTTGTTACCATTGACTCACTCTTCATGCCAATTCACTGTAAAAAAATTTTTTTAAAAAGCCTCCCCCTACCCACCTCCTCCCCGAGAAAAGGACGCTCACCATTTTTTTTTATGTGGCCTTATCTTGAACTCTAGGTTGAGCCACAACTTCACATCATGCCCTGGCAAACCTGGGCCCAGTTGCACAAAGAATCTTAAGTCTAAGAAAAAACTTAAGTCTGAAATGAAGCTATCTGATTTGCTGAAACCTGGTCACATGATGACTTAAGTCAAACTTTAGACTTAAGATTCTTTGTGAAACTGGGCCCTGAAGTTTGGTGCATACGGCCCTAAGTTTGTATAACGTTTGATGATATGTAACTTCCCATTTCAGGCGTTGACTCCTACTATGATTGCAACAATGAAAGCGATCTTAGGAGCGGACATGAATGACGAGATGGTGTCGGCCTGGGAGACCACGTTGAATACAGTGTGCGCTGTCATGGTCGACGGCCAGAAAGAAAAACTGGGAAAATAATTCGAAGTTGAACAAGACCAAAGGGGCCGTAAGCACAAAACATCTTAAGTGTAAAATTTTCCTTATCTTTTGTTTGGAACAATAGTTTAAGGGAAATTTTACACTTAATTACGATGTTTTGTGCATTCTGCCCCTGGAATTTCGTCATCGCCTGATCGGGTCCAGCACTGTGCTGAATGCTTCAATATGGTAAAATTATAATTACCAGCGATGTTTCCAGACTGTCATCAAAACAAGAACATAAATCGTTGATGGTAAATTAGCCTTGAATAATAAAAGCCCGGGATAAAGTAGTTTTCGGTGGTTGTACACAATAGGTATTTGTAGTCGAGTATAGATTTATTACTGTAGATGAGATGTACGCCTACACATTATACATGTACATATACATGTACATTGTAGGTTCTCGTATGGAATGCAGCCTATCTTATGAAAAACTGACAAATATACCTATATAAATCAAAGATAGCTTTATTTCCTCATTTGAGTTTGTACACATGATTAATCATCACCGCGGTCTGGCTACGTGTCTGGTTAGGAAGCGTGAGTATGGTCTGTCATCTATGAGCGGAAGATATAACCAACGCGGAATAATCCGAATTACCAAACCTCAAAGTAACGAACACGCTGATTGGTTCACACAATCAAGATGGATGCCATGCATGGCCTAATCGTGGGCCTTGCCAGAATGCTGTTCGTGGGTCCTTGTATTGTTCGCGTTTTCGATCACCGATCGTCATCGATGTCTCCACTACATGTAGGCCTACATGTAGATCATGTCAAGTCTTGATGGTCACCATATTGACAAGAGTCATTCAAACTCGTTGTGAACTTCCAAAGACCCAGGCTGACAGTGCGGGGACAATCCATTTCCACATACATGACATACTATTACTCACAACACAGGCCCATGAGGCTCAATTTGTGGGGGCTTCACGTAAAATCGGGGTTTCAGTGACTCAGAAACCTGGGACACGTACAGTCTTGTTCGTATTAATATCAACACCTATTATCTCAAATATCTCATAAACCACCAAACCAATTTAAATGCGGTTTTCTGCATAAGGTCAGAAATCTTGTTGACTACAACTGGGCATCAATGTTTTTGCACAAGATTCACTTCTTCATTGCGTAATCTGTCATTGAAAAAAGGTCCAAAAAAAACTTTTTTGTTTCTGGATTTTTCACCAAAATTCCTTGGCCAGAATGAAGTTATGCCAAAATAAAGGTGATTAAGCAAGTTACTGTCAAAATACGTCGTTTAGTTTTTGAGAAATTGACGTTTTTGTAAAGCTATATCAACACCACTTGTGTTCCACTACCAACAACTTATGAGACGGCCCCTACATAATAATGCAAACCATACACCATGCATGGGTCACTGTATAGGCAGAGATAAATGTTGTGACCAGTACTGGTTATTCATGACATTGTATTGCAAAAAGTAACAGGCATTGAGAAAGAACTTAGTAGCCTTTGTCATCTTTGTTTGAAGTTAACCAGTGCATGAATTGGTCACTAAAGCCTCCACACACTTGAAAAATTATTATGTAACACTTTTGCCACATAGGACTCAGCGCTGTTCTATAGATCTATGGATTTTGTACTGACGGCCTACACAAGGGACATGAAGTATGGTTTGCATTATTATGTAGGGACCGTCTCATAAGTTGTTGGCAGTGGAAGACAAGTGGTGTTGATATAGCTTTACAAAAACGTCAATTTTTCAAAAACTAAATGGCCGATTTCGACAGTAACTTGCTAAATAACCTTTATTTTGGCATAACTTCATTCTAGCAAAGGAATTTTGGTGAAAAATCCAGAAACAAAAAAGTTTTATTTTGGACCTTTTTTCAACGACAGATTACGCAATGAAGAAGTGAATCTTGTGCAAAAACATTGATGCCCAGTTGTAGTCAACAAGATTTCTGACTTTATGCAGAAAACCGCATTTAAATTGGTTTGGTGGTTTATGAGATATTTGAGATAACAGGTGTTGATATTAATACGAACAAGACTGTACACTAGACCTACACACAGTATTACAGAAAAAATACCAGGTCGGAAACGAGCAGCTCGATTCGCAACTTTGGTTGATTGTTTTCTCTTAGAAAAACGCCATACCAGCCGGTTTATTATACCTCATTAGAATCCTCTCGATGTGTACTCCACTCTGAACGTCCTTTCAACAGAAATCCATCAGATATAACCGAGAAAAACTTGTTTTTCAAAACGATAAAAAGTTGTCAGCCGCCATGTCCACCCAAACCACCTTTCCTATAGCCTCTTTGTAAGATGAACGCTGATTGGTCAAATTTCTCAATTTTTCTAAAGCGGTCTATCCACGTGCAATATTATTGTACAATATGAGGATCAAAATAGGCAACATTATTTTCAATCTTTCTTCCATCCATTATGCCAGAAGCACATGACACCCATTTTGGGCCCCATATTGTGCAATAATATTGTACCGTGGAAAAACCGCTTTAGTGAGAACATTGCCCGAAGTTGCGAGTCGAGGTTGCGTTTCCAACCTGGTTTTTTTCTTCCTGGCTGTGTACACATGCAGGTCCGGTTTCTGAACCCCGATTTCACGTGAAAACCCCCACAAACTGAGCTTCACTGGGCCTGTGCTCACAATCACATCAGCTTATCTACTCTGATCTTGACGATTACAGTCTATTCCCCAACAAACAAGTTCTGTAAAGGTTGTGGATCAAATCAATGGAAACTGCGTTTATCAATGTCACACGTCAGGAATTCGGCCGAAACATCCATTTACTTCATGTACTTCCAGGTGCACGGTCCTGTGGAGTGATACTTCCTGCTCGTAAGACTGGTGAAATTTGCAGTATAAGCTAGTACATGTATATTCCAGACCTAAAACCTTGGTGACAAAAATGTCAAGATGACATCCGCAAAATTATTGAATTCATACTCAACCCCACCTAAAGTGGGGAATCCACCTGTTGTTTTCAACCTGATTTTGCTTTGCGACTTGCTTTGCAACTGGTTGCGTAACTGGGCACTCGATCGCCGTAGTGGACTAGCTAGACGTGATTTCCACCGGGGATTTCCACCAATGGCGAAGATGTGATCAATTTCAGGTCGGCGACCGTTGGGCTGCAGTTCCTTGCTGTCGTATCCAATCTAGGTCATCCTGGCACACCAGGGGCATCGCGTGACTACACCTACTGTTTCATCACTCATACCCCTGGCGTCAATAGCAGCATTTCTATTTCACGGCTTGGTCCTAGTCGCGAGTGGCCAATCAAAATGCCCCTTTTATAAACTCCCGGCGTCGTCTGTCAATCTGACGTACAGGAATACAAATAGTTTTTGTTGTACATTTTAAGTACAGTTTTGTCCGTCATGTCGGAAATTTACTGGAAATCCAAGTATTTTGCGAGACATAAATCGGGAAACTTGACTCGATTCGATCCATTGCAGTGCATTGTTCAGCTGACATCGCAACTTGCAATCCAAGGCTCTTTTGCAACGCGTAATCTGATTGGCTAATATTTGGCACGTAAACTAAATGGAACAGNTTTCTGCGTCATGACCCAAATCTTAGACACTGTGGTCGCATGCCTAGCTTCAGACTCTCGGTTTTCGTCAGTCTGAAGATTAATCCGCTGTGGTTTGTGAGTCAGAATCTGCCGGCGAGTCCGAACACCAGGGTATGCCCAGGATGATGCAACGATTCTGTAGACGATTTTATCAGTGTCACCACTAAGAAAAAAAATAATTAACCAGTTGTTCTTTGTACAAATTTGGAAAAGTCAACGTAATTTTCTAAGAAAAGGAAAACAAAAAAAGAAAAAAAAATGAAAAAAACATTATGACCACACGGGAATCGAACCCTCGACCTCAGGGGTGTAAGCCCAACATCTTTGCAATGTGCCAATCAACACACTGAAGACACTGGTAGAGTATTTGTCACCTGGTTCCGGAAATACGGCCAGCTCGACGTTCAAGCCCAATTTTGCGTACTGTTCAGCGAGCCGGGCTTGATAAATAGCCACTTCGTATAATATAACGGGGTCGAGTGTATTGCGCTGGGTCGGGGTAATGTAGGACACTGATTTATCTTTCAACAGCAGTCGCCTACGGGTGATTACGGGTCATATTCAAAAAGGGTGATCATCGCGCGATTAGGTATCTTGCAGCTAACCGACGGAACGGACGTAACGGACGAAACGGTGACTAAGGCTCCAGTTCCATAGAGTTCACGTTTACACTTTTCACGCGCCACGCTTCACGTTTTCCTTTCGTTCCTCGATTCAGCGCACAACGAGACACACATTACCTGTCCTGTGGCATGCTTTCTCCGAGGAACGAAAGGAAAACGTGAAGTGTAACGCGAGAAAAGTGTACACGTGAACTCTATGGAACTGGAACTTCACTAAATGCACACACTTCTACCATGCACCGTTTTTTAATACGGCCCTACATGTAGGCCTATTTTAAAATTATGGGTAGCTTTGTAGCCTAATGGAATGCGGTGGTGTTTTCTGTCCATGTTGAATCACCAAGACAACATACAAACGTTCACAACTTCACTAGCAGTATAAACTTCACTAGACAGGCGACAGCTTGTAGAGATACTGATTGCCCGACTCACTCACAGCATATACCGGTAGTATAAATATTACATCTGTTTATTCCATCCAGTTGTGCGACCCTGCAACAAGACGGAAGGAATGCGAGACAACCAGAAGATTCCTGATGAGAACATTGAAATCACAGGCTCCATCAGTGATGGCTCCAAGAAGGGAGATGTTCGGCCAGGGAGTAAAACACCACTGAAATCAAAACCAGACGGCAAGGATAGGGCTACGACCGCCGAAATTACTCTTGATCGTAAGGTACCACGGGAAATTCAGAAGGTTATTGTCGAGACAAAGAATGTAGAAATGATCCATGTGCTGACCAAGACAACAGAAAAGGGAGATTACGAACCTGTTAACATTGCTGAGACTATCGGGATAATATCTTCAAATGGAATGCTCCCTGTAACGGAAAAGGTAACAAAGCTCGAATTTGTCCGTGGGGTCACAGCAGTTGCTGTCAAAGTTGTTTTCACGCCCACCAGGAAAAATGAATCAATGGAAATCACGGTGGAGATTTTTGCGTGCTTTGAAAAGAAGACAACAGGTATGTGTTGTGCGTTCGTTATCTCTAGTGGATTAAACAATGGTGAACCCACCCTGCGGTTTATCCCGACAGGTCGGCGCTGCGAGCGATTGTACCGAAACGACGTCATTAAAACCCTTTCTATCCCAACCACAGATTTAATTGAAGGAAAATTATTACCTACTGGGATATAAGTTGAAAATGGCTCATTAGAAGAAAAATTCATTCAAAAATATCTGGCGCCAAAATTTTGGACCCTTATTGGAATGTTGCCATATGGCAACATTGGGCTGCAACGGCAACAATGTAGAAATGAATTTTCAATAGCCATAAATCATATCCCCTGCCAATATGGAGTATATAAACTCCCTGTGCAAATTTGAGAAATATAAGTCATTTTCAAGAACATTGTAGGGAAATAAGTCACTGTTAGGCGTGCGGCAATGGTCATGAGGGGGCAATACCCGGAGGAGGACGAAATCCCTGTATCCCCCAGCCACCCTACCCCCACCACAGTAAGAGATACATTCTCTAATATATGTTAGGGAAACAACAGTACAAACAATTACCTAAGGGACCTCAAATTTGATGAGTATATAACTACCCAATCAAGGCTTGATCCCATTACGTCCCACTGCTACCATTTGGCAACAGGGAAATGATCAGCCTCCACGTTATTTTCAATAGTGGACATAAACTAAAGGTAACTAGTGTGAAATAGGTCTTCAAAACTGAAAATTACTATTGAACAATAAGATTGATCCGAGCCGTTGCATCCCACTGTTGCCATTTGGCAACAGCAAGATGAACACCCTCCACATTTTTCCGAAAACGGTATTACCTAAGAGATTTTTTATTACATATGATTTATAAATACTACATTTTTATAATAATTTAACTTGACATACCTAGCACTCGGATTATCACAGGTATTTTGATGTTGTTTTCGGTTGACACAACAGTGCATGCACACCATGGGGTCTGACATGTTGGGTGCTGCTACACATAAACTGGTATTGTGTGGTAAGGCTTGAACGGGTACCAAATGGCAACACTGGGATAGAGGCTATAGAAAATGTGGGGGTTTAGTTAATACTCTGTACCACTAGATGGGGGCACTGCCCGAAAGTGGTGTGGCCATTTGGCAACACTGGGATAGAAAGGGTTTTAAGGTGTTGACGTTGCGTCATGAAAAAGTGACCTGTACATTTTTCAACAGGAATAATGACATAAAAGACGTTGTCTTTATCGCCATCGGATCTCTTAATATTAAGAAAAAAAGGAACGAGTTTAAAAGAAAATTTCATCTGCTACACGATGTTGTTTTACTGCAGGTGTAGCAGCAAAAAGTGTCATCCAGTAAAAAGTGTCCACTTATTGTTGAATGACGGATTAAGGTGCATGGGTGTAGAAACCAATCGCCAGAGATTAGATTGTAACAAAATAGGATCATTTGTTCCCACGACAGTTTTTCCTAGGACATTCTTTCCTTTCACACCTGGCGACCAACACAAATGGTATATTTTCGCGCCAGAAATAAATGGAAATAACGTTAGAAAAAAGAGACTTCGGTCACATCGCTCGCAGCGCCACGTTGTGACGTTAGTTTGCGGGTTCTCCATTGTGGCGGGATATTAGAAAAACTGTCGATTGCTCCAGGCACAATTGCCCTTTTTAGCTCACCTGTGAGCTATAGTCGTCACGCGGTGTCCGTCGTCCGTCGGCGTCCGTTAGCAGAGTGTAACGAACTTACTGGTGAAGTTCATTAATATGAGTTCGAAAGTTAAAGGGACCGTTGCCATGCCATGAAAAGATATGGGAAAAGAGTAACACAGCCAAATAATTTTGAAATTTGCTGTATTCAACTCTATCAGAAAGAAACATATATTACAGCCAATAATTTAACAATTTAACCCTGAGCATTCCAACTGTACCACCAAGGGGAACGGCAGGCCCCCAAAACGAACACGGCCGTAGATAGGCCCCGAGGGCCGACCGGACCCAAAACCAATAAGTTTATTTATTACCTATTCCAAAAGCGGAACGTGCCCGCCGCTCTGGCTCCCAAAACTTAGAGCCAGTGCCTTCCAAGGCAGGGTAGCTCAACAACAAGTCCAGTGGCCTGGAACCAGAGAAACCGGCACGCACAGCCCCAACACCCCGGGGAAAGAGCCAACACCAAACCCAGCAGAGAGCCAGCCTATGTTATTACAACAGGGAAGCCATTACCACCCTCCGAACTGGGAAAAACAGGAACTCAATCCCAACCATAAAACATAAGTCTCACTCACAAATGCAAAGTTTACTTCAAAATACACCAACCCCAGAAAACTCAGGGTTCTTAACTAAGAAGGGTGAAAAAACTAAAAGGCGTTGTCTACCATGTATGGCACGCCAAAACGGAAAATATTCAGATCGGATTATATCTATGCAGAACTTTCTACAACCATTCAGAACTTTCTACAACCATTCAGAACTTGCACGCCAAAACGGAAAATATTCAGATTGGATTTTATCTATTCAGAACTTTTTACAAACGTTCAGAACTGATTTATGTCTATGCAGAACAATAAGTTATCCATGCAGATCGAAATATTCATTCAGAACAAGATATATCTATCCAGATCAAATTATCTATTCAGAACTATTTTATCCATTCAGATCGGCCTATCTATTCAGAACAATTTATATCCATTCAGATCAAATATCTGTTCAGAACAATTTATATCCATTCAGATCAAATTATCTATTCAGAACAAATTATATCCATGCAGATTGATATTCATATCTATCCTCGCCTCCGAACTGCATAGTTGTTTTAGAAGGTTACATGGTAAAGTTGTCCTGAACAGTTATTTCCACGCCCAGAACTGAATAGTTGTTTCGAAGAAAAAGTAGTCCTGAACAGTTATTTCGACGCCCAGAACTGAATAGTTGTTTCGGAAGAAAAAGTAGTCCTGAATACTTGTTTTGGAAGGCCAACTTCTCTCCCCAAACTTGACGCTAGGTGGCGATATCAGAGTATATCACCACTAGTATCGGCGCTAGGTTTCCATCTTGAAAAGTAGTGCGAGCGCGGAGCGAACAGTAGAAATTCTTCCAATTGTTAAGCGGTCACCCCATCACTCGTTTTCTACGCTTACAATATAGATCGTTTAAGATAGGTGTATAAAGATATAGAGTGATACAAACATCGGTGGAGTAGATATAAAGTAATAATAAAGTTATTCTGTTTCATTTTCGACAAGATAAACACTATTTTCTGCAAATAATACCATTTTGAACACGACGTTCGTGTCACGTGATAGACCAGCCCGCCGACGATGACGTCAAGGGTTTCAAGATGGCGATCTAGCGTCGATGGCAGTGTTAAAATTTTCGTCCGATGACGTCAAAAAATTTCAACGCTGTCGTGGAGTATGTTCTCTCCCTTGTTGATGACGTACCGGTAGTACCCAACATTCCATGAGCAAGACATGCAAGATGGCGTGCGATTCAAGTGGACATGGAAGGCGCGAGCGCCTGGATAAATCAGTCAGATGGCCGCGGGCCGACGCGAGCGCCACCAAAAGCCTTTTCCATGTATCTAATTGGTTCGCTAATTGGTTTTAGCCACCTATCAGTGGTCTGAAATACTAATTCCCGCCAGTTTATGGCGATTCAAAAAATTTGTTTATTTTCAAAATATTCTGTGGATATCATTTGGAGTCAAAATGGCGAGATGGTAAGTGTTCTGAGCGAGGAATTCCCGTTTATTTTGCCCGATTTGGTTGGGAAATAAGCAAATTATGTTCTTTTTTCGGCGGAGAGAAAATTCGGGTCGCTGATTCTACAGGGTGCGCACAAAAGTATTACTAAAATTGTTCGCTAATGATTAAATAGCGAAAGTAGACTTAAATCAAAGATGAGAAGATTCTACATCAGTTTGGACTGAAATCTCGATGGGAGCGACTGCTTTCACTTCCTGCAGTTGACTTTGTTGCGGTCTTTTTTCACCCGGGAATTTGTTTACACGTCCCGTCATGCCCGTGTGTGTGAAGCGTGTGTGTCACGTGACCTGTGTTTGTTGTGAAAATGTACACGCACAATCATACAATTAACAATGCATTGTGTGAACTGACCCTACCATGCCAACTGCATGACATGCATGAACTGCATCTTTTCTGTTTGTTGAGTTTGTGGTTTTACTTTCTCACGCTGAGAGCTTTTGGGTCATACTCATTTAAAGAGGATGTTGTGCTTTATAAATGTGATGACGGTGAGGAAACTGACGAGCGATTTAAAAATTTAATCACGATTCAGATTCACGGTGGTAGGCCTATCGCCAGCAGCATGACCATGATGATGACCAACCAGATCATCAGTCACTGAGTCAGGCCTGCCCAGCAGGCTGAGCATGCAGGGGCGTCGCCACGTCCGTTTGGTTGGGGGGGCCTAGGCGAACGCCGAAGGCGCGAGCGGGCTGAGCGGGGGGGGGGGTTGGGGGTCCTCCCCCAAGGAAATTTGAACATTGAACGTGCTTAGATGCGTTTTCCTGGCATCTGGGAATGAGACATCATGCATTTTCCAGTTGCANCGAGCGCCGAAGGCGCGAGCGAGCTGAGCGGGGGGTTTGGGGGCCCTCCCCCAAGAAAATTTGAACATTGAACGTGCTTAGATGCGTTTTCCTGGCATCTGGGAATGAGACATCATGCATTTTCCAGTTGCAAAAAAGACAGTTTTTGTACCGAAAACGTTAACATCTGACGTGGAGTTATCCTATACTGGATAGTGGATGCGTCCCACTACTTTCAAAATGAATGAAGACTTATGTTGTGAACATTTAATGTTCAATTAAATTTTCCAAATGCCGTAAGTCTTGATTCATTTTTACTTGCGAACTCCTGTGCAATGTCGATTAGGTTCATCCGGTCCACACGATCTTTGTCCACATGCAATAAAAGACAATTGTTTAGTCTGGGTTGCGACATCGTTGTACGCAGATATGTTTTCACACGCCTAAGAGCTGAGCACGAGCGCTCACTCACAGCATTGGTTGCTGGAGCCACGAGTACGAACTTCAGTGCAATGACTACTTCTGAAAAGAAGGTTCTTCTCTCTGGTGTGAGGGTTTTCAAAAAGTCTGTAACGTCTGAAAGAGCTACAGTGCCTCCTTGTTCTGCAAAATGTTGTTTTAGCAAGTGAAGTTGTGTCTTCAAAGCAAGGGAATCGAAATCAGCGCCATAGAATTGTGTCAGGAAGTCCAAGTTTTGTTGATATTCATCAGTGTCATCCCTGTTGTTAGCAGCGCCCAGAATCAGCTCCTCAAGCTTTGCATATGTCTTGTAGTCCTGTTGATCAAACCTGGTTGTGATACATCCAACAGATCAATATCAATATCAATAGCACTGAAATATATCTGCCTGTAATAGGACTCGGGGGTGGTATGGACGACTTCAGCTTCGCTACCGTCTTCATATCTTCTGGGTCGTTTCCTAAAACGTGGTAGTGTTGCTTCCTCTATCTCTAAATTTGAAGCTGATTTGACAACTTTCTTCCAAAACATATCGAACTGTGCGTCGTTACGAAGACTCTGCAGCGTTTTTACCGTTAGTGCAGCCACTGCCTGACCGTCTGTTGCAGTCATCTTGATTAGCTGCAACGTCTTTGACAGGTTGTCCCCGTGACTTAGTACCAGCAGTGCCAGGCTAACACCAAAGAAATATTGAAACTGGTCCATCATAGCCTTTACCCCAACAATCCTGGCTCTTACTTCTGCCTCGAGCTTTGTCTCCAAACAGTCATCCCAGAGCTGTTGGAGAGGACGCCAGTTGTCGATTACACTCTGCAAGCTTGCCCGGCGCGAACCGTCCAGCGTGTTGGACAGTGTTCTAAATCCTGGAGTTCCAGGTGCCAGTTCCGCTTTAAGTTTGTCAAGCATTTGATCACGTTTAGGAGAGTATTTGATCAGGTTCGATAGCAGATCGGCCTTCGATTTGGATTATCGAAGGTGATCAATGTAGGCCTATTTATGACACACTGAAATAATACAGTACACATATTCTGGAAAAAATAGTCCAAAAGAAAAGCAAAGGGCGGCCTCCTCAGACAGCTATGACCACTTCGATCAGTAACTGTTGAGGAACTGGCATCAGACCGCCATCCGCAAACGCCAGACGCTGCAACACAGCACTCTCAGAGGATCGAAAAGTGCAACACCTGCATGAATGGCAAGTGGTAAGAGTCTGAAGGACCGTCTCTCCCTGGGTTGCATGATCTGGGCGGTGTGGGAACTCTGGTGCACCAAAAGCCGCCCAGACATGCCAGAGATGAAACTGCAGTAACGAATGCAAAATATCTTTCTTGAAAGTCATTTGCAACTCCCAAGAATTAGAACTCGTGGGCTTTTGAGTGGGATCAATGCATTGGAATAATGTTTTGATTCCTTCATCTTGGCGCTGTTAGCTCACCTGTGAGCTTTTGTCGTGATGCGGTGTCCGTCGTCCGTTAGCGGGGCACGTTTCGTAACCGCTGGGGCTATTGATATGAAACTTGGTACATACCCCTAGGTCAGATGACCTATGACACCACGTTTCGGTCCGATTTGATTCTTGGCTATGCCACCAGATGGTCAAAACCAAAAACACAAAAAATGCAATAACTCCTGAAGAAACTACTGGATCATCTCCAAATTTTTATCATAGGTGTATCTAATTAGTATACATAACATATATAGCAGGTTTTTGATTTGACCTACTTTTCAAGTTCACAGAGATCAAAGTTGTGTAAAAGTAACGAATGTCACAGTTCGCCATTATTTCAATGAGCGACTTAATATCTTGCACAAACATATATTAAAGGGGTACCTTCAAAAACACCGAGTTACGGCGCGATCGGACATCCAATATGGCCGCCAGGTGGCGTAACCTGAAAATCATCTGTGTGCTAGGCCTATAACTCAGGGACAGCTTGACCAGGAGTGCTCAAACTTGATATGTTCCTCCCTCTAGATGACCTTTAGGTGCACGTCAAATTTCGGCCTGATTTGACTTCCAATATGACCACCAGGTGGCATAACCCGAAAATCATCAAAGTGCTGTAACTCAGGAATGACTTGACGCAGAGTGCTCAAATTTGATATGTGGCTCCCTCTAGATAATCGATATGTGCACATAAAGTTTCGGTCCGATTGGACATCCAATATGGCCACCAGCTGGCATAACCCGAAAATAATCAAATTGCTATAATTCAGGAATTACTCGACCCAGAGTACTCAAATGTACTGTGTGGCTCCCTCGAAATGACCTTTATGTGCGTGTGAAGTCTCGGCCCGATCGAACATCCAATATGCCCGCCAGGTGGCATAACCCCCAAATCATCAAAGTCCTGTAACTCGGGAATGACTTGACCAAGATTGCTCATAACTGATATGTACATGTACCTCCCTCTGTCATTACACTGTTATGTCCAACAGGTGAGCACATGGTCCATGGACCATTTCATTTGTTAGATAAGAGAAGAGGAACCTCAGGCTGTGATACTTCCAACGCCAGTCATTGTTCGAGCCATACCAAGGACATTCTGCCATTCAAGCAAAGTCTATATCATCACCGGGGGACTTGGCGGTTTTGGCCTTGAACTTTGTCAGTGGCTGATTGAGAGGGGAGCCAAAAAGTTAGTGCTGACCTCCCGGTCTGGTGTCAGGACTGGGTACCAGTCACAGCGACTCCGGATATGGCACGAGATGGGAGTTGACGTTGTTTCTTGCCGGACCAACACGACCACTCTCATGGAGACAGAGGATATGATCGCCGAAGCCAGGGAAATGGGGCCTGTGGGCGGAATATTCCATCTGGCAGTGGTTTGTATTGATTCCCTGTTACTAGGCCTATGGACAGGGCTTTCATTAACTTTTTCACTACCTTGGTCATGACTTCCACAATTTTTTATGGAAGTCAATTTGGGAAGATGCTGGGGTGTTTAGACTTCCAGCAATTCTTTTTGGGGGTCGTATGCTGCTACCGGTATCATGTGCGAACCGGGAGTGTGTAGTTGCAATGCCGCGCGACGGGAATCCCCAGTTATTTCAGCTGCGGTAGGAAGGATTGGGTGTGGTTGAAGAAAATTTCGGTTGACGCGACTTGCAATATCTTGATACCTGCGTCAGCCGGGGTCCTATACTGGCGTAAATGGAGACTGAGTATACAAATGGGACTTCCACACTTTCTCTATCAGCGTATCATCGAATTTACCTGCGTAGTTTACATGCGTAATAGACGCCATAAGCAGGCTTAATGAAATCCATGTGCTACTCTCATCCTTTCCCTTACCANGGGGGGGGGGGGGGGGGCAAATAACATCAGTCCCTCATGTCACCAATGTAGGCCCCTACTTATTAACACTCTGCCAGTACTAAGTGTCAAAAAGTGGCAGGCACTGGATATCTGGATACATAGATAGAATCTGGCCAGTGTTGATATTTGTGGGCCTATTGAAGGGTGTTACATGTTGGCCTCCGAACGCCTCCATCGCTTAACGTAAATTGTAGGCAGCCCAGTTGGCTGCGTTGCTGTAGGCCTATTTGACCTTCGCATATCATTTATGTTCTCAGTGAATTGGTTCTTATCTAGCCCTGTTATACATGTTATAAGGCCAGCCATGAGTATTATCATCATAGCTGTGAAGCTGATTAGGTTTTTCTTTTTGTAATAATAGGTCCTAATTGATGCCATGTTTGAAAATCAAACTGAGGAAATGTTCAAAAAAGTATGTGAGACCAAAGTGACAGGAACGCAAAACCTCGATCGTGTGACCAGGAAATTCTGTCAGGATGAGCTTGATTGGTTTGTTGTGTTCTCGTCTGTAGCAAGCGGTTGGCGAGGCAATCCTGGACAGACAAATTATGGCTTTGCAAATTCCTTCATGGAACGAGTGTGTGAAAAACGGCGGGCAGATGGATATCCAGGTATTTTCTTTTATTTTGTGTTCCTGTACCTTTTGTGCTGAAAACAGAAAAGATATGACAAAATATCAAAGGGCATGGGCTGAAATTTTTAGGGTGAGTTCTTCTGATGAGACAGCATGACATAAATCCCGAGGTTTTTATTTGGTCCACTTTTCAAGATAACAGAGGTCAAAGTACAAAATCTACTGTTTGGTGGCACATTTCGTGGCTATTTGACATACAATGCTTTGGTTTGGTGTGAAGATACAACTAGACACCCTCTACAAGTGCACCAAATTTCCTCCCAATCGGACCTCAACTATGGCCGCCAGGAAGCCATCTTGAATAAAGGACTTTGACCCATATCGCATACATACATGGGATTAGATTGGATGTTATAACCTTGCCAGAACAATATCTAGATGCGGATCTAGATGCGGGGAGCGCGGTGGCACAATGGTTAGAGCGTTGGGCTCGTTCAATCCCTGGCTGTGTCACTCTGTATACTCTCAACTGGCCTGAAATGTCCATGTGTGCGCTTGATTGTAGCTGCCCTTGGTTTCTACAGAAAGGTTTCTGGATTAGGCTGGGTAATAATGTGAAGTGCCTTGAAGCTTAAATGTAAAAGGCATTATACGCCCACGCATTATTATTATTATTATGCGGTATCCTCTATGTGACCAGGCAAAGAAAGCTATATTTTCCTGATTTAAGAGCAAGGAATTAATTTGTTATTTAAAAGATGCTTAGATGACTGTTTCTTAAACGTTTATATAGGTCTAGCAATCCAGTGGGGTGCTATTGGAGATGTTGGTATCATTCTTAACACAATGGGAGGCAACGACACAGTGATTCGTGGGACATTCCCGCAGAGAATCGGTTCCTGCATGTCAACGTTGGAGCACCTTTTGCAACAGTCCCATCCAGTTGTTTCTAGTTTCGTGATGGCAGAGAAATCCATCAAGACAAAAGATGTTATGAAACATGTGGATCATGTCAGTGCTGTTGCTGATATTCTCGGTGAGTGCTCTCGCTGTTACCTTTAAAGCACCACGGTATTGCCACTTTCTGTCGACAGCCGGCGCCACCGTACCCATTCTCCAATACTGTAGTTAAGCCTTTTGCCCCAGTGTTGGAGAATGTATGATTACACTAGAATGCACGTAGTAGCATGCGTAGTTTACCAAGTCGTCAATTATAGAGGTCTCCCTTAACGCGGGTAGGTGTAACGCAGGATTGGGAAGCAATACTGTGGTCCTTTAAACGACAAAATGGCCGTTCAGTTCCGACAGTTTTGCCTGTTATAAACTTAAGATGAAGCTGGTCACCTTCAGAAATCGACTGTAACTGTTTTTCAGGTATCAAAGACACATCTACCATCCAGCCGGAGCTCATGTTGTTAGAACTGGGCCTTGACTCCCTCATGGGTGTTGAGGTCAAACAGACACTAGAGAGAGATTTTGGCCTTTCCCTTAGTATGCAAGAGATTCGTCAGCTGACGTTTGGAAAATTGCATGACGCATTTGGGGAGAAGAGTCAGCAGATATCTGAAGAGAAGTAACCAAGGGCGCGAAGCATTGCCATTCTGCATAATGCATCGTGTAGGAATCGCTAACCTCTTCCTACAGTCTGCAGCAAGCAACCAGATTCCGTGTTCAACGCTTTGGGATTTTCTCGTGCGCCCAATCAGCAGCCTCGGTTCTTTTGCGATAATTTATTCATACGAGTACGCCGTTCAACTTCGTAGCGAACAACACTAACCTGCTGGTACATAATTGACTTCCCACTGCCAGCCCTACAACAGACTAACAAATAGTCTCCATCGAATATTGCCTTCGCGGCTTCTTTTTGACTACTTGTAAGTCCTTCCACGGAGAATTTGCATTCGAATAAAGTTTCATCGACCGCCATCTTGTCATCATACCAGAGCTGCTGATGCAAGCTTTGCCGTGATTGGTTGCTATTTCTGGGACCGGGGAAATCCGTTGAACACGGAATGTGGTTTGCTTGCGTGAAGGTCAACACAGTGGGTTTTAACGGTGAGAAAGAGCAAAAAAAGATAATGGGATAAAACCTTTACCAGGTGTCTCCCAATACCATGGAGAATCGACACAAAAGAAACGAAAAAAATTTGTTGGGAAATTTTTGTGAAAAACGTGTTTTTTAAATTCATGTACATTTTCCTGTACATTGTCATGTACATTTATGTATATACAAAGTATATGACAAATTCCTTCCTGTACTTTCCATTTTGCGGTCGATTTCACTTTTACAGGGTTCTCCATGGAGAACTAGGTGGAAATTACCGTAATTAATTCCAGCTGATAAAATATCAAATTGTTACTGGGGTTATTTTAACCCCCTATTATTGGACCTAGGACCTATTGAATTTTGTATTGAATTTTGTATTGAATTTTAAGGGCGAGCCAACGTTTGCAATTTTTGAAACGTGGCCAGGCGTTGTAAATAAAAGATGTCAAAATGCCATAAAAGTACAAGATATATGACGGAAATGAAGGCACCTGCGGGGTCTATAAGTCAAAAGGAATTGAATGAGATGTATCTCGGAACGCACTAATTAGCTAATAAGTTGAAACAAAAGACTAGTTGTCGGAACACTTTCCCAAGAAATGGCACACTTTGAAGATCAAACAACATGCGTGTCGTAAAGTTCGTCGTTTTTTCTACCCAGTCCACCCCTTTCGGTAGCATTATTTTCAACAGACATAGAGTACTCCACAAGTGAACTGCATGCATGCTGCCAATTTTCCAAAAACAGGGCGGCCATATTGGATCTGGATTTTACTTCCTGGTTCTCTTCTAATGTACTGAGCGTGTATGCTGTCTATGAAATGCTGGTCAAGACATCCTTGCCACCCCAGGTTCTATGGGTTTGTGGCATTGCTGCCACTACCTGAATGTGTCATTTACATGCTTCTTCTCTGAGAAAATTGTACCTGTTTTTCATGTTTGGCGAATTTCTTTGTTTTGGATTACATAAT
>NMRB01001556.1:56601-77713 GCA_002633025.1 Notospermus geniculatus | reverse complement strand
CCCCAATTTTGTGGTTTCGATATTTCATCTGTTAAAATATATCCGGGTAGTTTCTATCAAATGGTCCATGGAGAATCTCGTAAAAGTGTAATCTAATGTGAAATGTGCTGAAAATAGAAACTACGGGTAGGACTTTGCCATATACTTTGTATACATAAATGTACAGGAAAATGTACATGAATTTGAAAAACACGTGTTTCACAAAAATTTCCCAACAGATTTTTTTCGTTTCTTTTGTGTCGATTCTCCATGGTATTGGGAGACACCTGGTGCAGGTTTTATCTCATTATCTTTTTTTGCTCTTTCTCACCGTTAAAACCCACTGTGTCAAGGGAGGAGAGAAGCCGAGTCTTGACCTGAACTCAGTGAAGATGAGCATTGCTGACAGCTGGGTTCAGCTGCGGAAATTAGAGAAGGAAGCATAGCCATCAATCACCTAGTACATCATTCTGGTTCACCACCGCAACTGTAGGAGTCGGTACGTGTTGCGTCTGATGCGCCAGTCCAGATTTTGGATGCTAGAATACATTTCCGACTTAAAGCGAATGGCTCGCGGGGTTTGTTTACATTTTTGGTGGTACCTTCCATAGAGAGTAAATCTAGCCTCCAGGCAAAGCCGTGCTCCAGTCATATGCAACACCGGTGCAAATATGCGAATGTAAACACTGGGGACGAGGTTCCAGTAAAAATTTGTTAAAATGGGTTAATGACGTTTTCAAATTCAGTAGGTCAAGATGTACATTTTGTACCATTCCCATTGATTTTGAAGCGGCAGATTTTGCAGAATAAGCCTCCGAAGTTTGGCTGTCTAATGCATTTCCCATTAAACTAAAATCCTTCTTTTGCCTTTTCCTCAAAATGCTGCTTGGTATGGATGACCAACTGTCATGGCGCCACAACAAACCCCGCGAGCCATTCGCTTTAAAGTACGATATTGAGGACAAGGGCAGCAGGCAGAGGTTACTAAGTTCATTGCATGACATGGGCCATAACGAAATTTTCGCTCTTCGTCCTTGACCATTAAAGATTTGTAATCAATTTAAACAAGTTTATACAGTACCAAAACCAAGGACTAAGTGCTCCTGTATCTCCCAACAATGCCTCACTAAAAAGGCAAGACAAAAAAGTGGTCCCAGGACGATTCAGACCAAGATATCTCGTACCTGCAAAACGGACGAACTTTTTATATGTGTAATTACTGAATATGCAGTTAGAGGGTACTTACTCCTTAGCAGTATTCGCCTTCAAAACACATTTTTCACCTGCGTTTAGTTAGATTCTGTGGGAAGGATAGGTAACGGTTAGGGTTGGGGTAAGGGTTAGGTTGTGTTAGGCCTAGAAAATTTTGGGTCAGGGTTACAAGCGATTCTACGATAAAGGGACAACGGCACCTAGCTAGCTTATATCAATGCGGTTAGTTCATAATAGGTGGCGCTAATTGACAACCTAAGAATTTTGGCTAAATTGTTGATGTTTAGTTTATTTTACTTACAGTACAAGTCATAGATTCTCATGCCAACCAATCGGCGTAACGAGCACGTCAAAATGCCCATGAGAAGGCTGTATGTAGGGTCCCTTGAACGAAATTACATTCGTTACCCCTTTGAGCCGCAGACCTAATGTACCCCGATATTTCCTATAATATCGGGGTACAGATAAGGAGGAAATTGTGTAATCCAGGGAGATCAATGACTCTGCCTAAAGTAAAAAATGGCATTTCTGGTTCATCATTTAACGGCAGTTTTTAGCTCGTGAGCTATAGCCGTCATGCGGTGTTCGTCGTCCGTCGTCGTCGGCGTCCGTTAGCAGGGCACGTTTCGTAACCGCTGGAGCTATTAGGGAGGTTGAGATCGGCGACTTATCACGGATCCTTATACGTATACGGATCGAAATGTACACAAAATTTGTCCTCGTTGTACAGAATTCTATCCGTATACGTGTGAGGATCCGTGATAAGTCGCTGGTCGTCCGTCGTCGTCGGCGTCCGTTAGCAGGGCACGTTTTGTAACCGCTGGAGCTATTAGGGAGGTTGAGATCGGCGACTTATCACGGATCCTTATACGTATACAGATCGAAATGTACACAAAATTTGTCCTCGTTGTACAGAATTCTATCCGTATACGTGTGAGGATCCGTGATAAGTCGCTGATCTCAAACTCCCTATTGATCTGAAACTTGGTACATATATACCCCGAGGTCACATGACCTATGACACTAAGTTTCGGTCCGATTCGATTCTTGGATTGGCCTCCTGGCCAAAACCAAAAACACAAAAAGTGCAATAACTCCTGAGCTAATGACTGGATCATCTCCAAATTTTTATCATAGGTGTATCTAATTAGGATACATAACATATATAACAGGTTTTTGATTTGACATACTTTTCAAGGTCACAGAGGTCAAAGTTCTACAAAAGAAACGAACCTGCCACAGTATTTCATTATTTCACCGAGCGTCTTCATATCTTGCATAAACGTGTTTTAGAGGGGTACCTTCAAAAACACCGAGTTTCGGCCCGATCGGATATCCAATATGGCCACCAGGTGGTGTAACCTGAAAATCATCCAAGTGCGACAACTCAGGAATGGCTTGACCCAGAGTGCTCAAACTTGATATTTACCTCCCTCTAGATGACCTTTACAAGCATTTCAAATTTCGGCCTGATTAAACTTCCAATATGGCCGCCAGGTGGCGTAACCTGAAAATCATCCAAGTGCTATAACTCAGGAACGGCTTCACCCAGAGTGCTAAAACTTGATATTTACCTCCCTCTAGACGACCTTTACAAGCACGTCAAATTTCGGCGTGATTAAACTTCCAATATGGCCGCCAGGTGGCATAACCAAGTTACAATTGATTTTAAAAAATTCTTGTTGAGGGGTTAAATTCATTGTAGGCCTTAATTAGGCCTACTTAAGGATTTAATTAAGGTTTAATCAGCTCGTTACAAGGTATAACCAGCTCGTTAATTCGTTACATCAAGGCCTGACATAGATTTCTTTTCTTTAATTTTTATGCCCCCGACTTACGAAAAAGTCGGGGGCATTATGTCGTGGCGCGTGCGTCGGTGTCGTCGTAGGTGTCCGTTAACATTTGGTTTCCGTCAGTTAGCTTGAGAACGCTTTGACCGATCGACCTGAATTTTTTTTGTGAGGGTTGGTCTCTATGAGGGGACGGTTCCTTTCGATGACCAGCTCCGCCGCACTTCCAAGATGGCGGCTATGGTGGCCAGCGTGAAATCAGTTTCCGTCGATTAACTTGAGAACGCTTTGCGCAATCAACCTGAATTTTTTTGTGAGGGTTTGTCTTGATAAGGGGAAGGTTCCTTTCGATGACCAGCTCCACCGCCCATCCAACATGGCGGCTATGGTGGCCATCTTGAAATTGGTTTCTGTCGATTAACTTGAGAACGCTTTGCGCAATCAAGCCGAATTTTTTGGTGAGGGTCGGTCTCGATAAGGGGACGGTTCCTTTCGACGACCAGCTCCGCCGCCCATCCAAGATGGCGGCTATATGGTGGCCATCTTGAAATTGCTTCCGTTGATTAACTTGAAAACGCTTTGCGCAATCTACCTGAATTTTTTTGTGAGGGTTGGTCTCTATCAGGGGAACGTTTATTTCGATGACCACCTCTGCCGCCCATCTAAGATGGCGGCTATGGTGGCCACCTTGAAATTGGTTTCCGTCAATTAACTTGAGATTGCTTTGCGCACAGAAAACATACCAGTCGGGGGCATATGCCACGCTCTGCGTTGCTCTTGTTTTCCAGTGCTTTCCCAGCTTTCCATGGAGGGTGCATTGCCACCCTTTTGAAGGGGCCAAATAAAGAGCTTTAGCTTAGCAGCAGTAGCATTTGTAACAATCGAGGATGGAGGGGGTTTTATTCTTTACTGTTTGGAGTTTGAGGAGGCAAGACATTTTCAGGAGGTTGATGATGTTCTCAGTGCATTGATGATGTTCTCAAGCATTGTAAACACCGTGTCAACACCCAACTTTGAAATCACCCAATGTCATAGGCACCGGAAGCAGCGATAACTGAAATGCTTGCCTCAGTGCCTTCAGTATGCTTTGTGCAAAAAACGGGGCGATCTTTCTATACCTTCGCAACCAGTCAGTTTTGCATATCTTTTCTTTCCATTCCTGCTGGCGTTTTACCCTTTTCTTTTTAGGCGTTTCAAACTTTGATTTTAATGCCTTTTGCTCTCTTCATTTTAATGCCTTTTGCTCTCTCAATAGCCCTGTTTACACTACATAAAAACCCGCGTCTCACCCGGGCTTTTTCTGTCTACACCTGTTAAAAGCGCGGGTCTAATAGACCCGGGGATGAAAAGTCCGGGCTTTTTGAACCCTCCGATTTCGAAGGGTTTTTGGAGGGCTTAATTTAGACCCGCGTCTCCTGCGGGTTTTTTAAGTAGTGTAGACGCAATAGACCCGGGCTTTGTCTAGTTCTTGAACACCGCGACAGGCGGCGTGTCTTCTGGGCATGCGCGGTAAAAAGCCAGCACTCCAATTTAGCGCCTCCTCTTCGTGAAGAGTGCGTGCCAGTAGCGACCCTATCGCCGGGCGTAGCAATTAAGTTCAGCTAGATTTTAGTAGTGTAGACACTCGCCGGGTCTCAGGCGGGTTTTTTTCAGGCCCGGGCTTGACACGGGCTCGAAAAGCCCGGGGATTTCTATGTAGTGTAACCACAGCTAATATGTCTCAAAAAGTTGAATTACTTATCTATGGTAGAAGCAATATTGTTTTCCCAGTACTTGTAAGAAAGCGGATAGCTTAGATTGCTTCGAATCTCATTATTGACATTGTTGATCGGATGGCCAATTTATGATTTAGGATTTATAGTCTGTCAACCGCTCATCATTACATCACTCCACCTTTTTTAATCCCCCCTTTTTTTCTCAATATACGCATAGTTATTTGTATAGTGTGTGCCGTTTCTTGTCCTTTCATAATTTATGTGCTGTTAACCTCATCTCTAGTTAATATAGGAATGGCTGCCACCCACCACCATTTGAGTTCTCTTTCTCTCTCTCTCTCTTACTTTTTGTACTTATTAATTTTAAACATGTTAAATGTATTTTGTAATCAGTTCAATGCATGGTTTATGTTGGCCTGTCGGCCTGACAGTTTATTTCTTGTGTCATTTCATCCTTCCAAGGCCAATAATGCTTTGCTTCGGCCCTGGACTCTTGTACTCCTTATTTTAATTTCAATAAATCATACATACGGTACATACATACATACACTGTTTCGAATGCTGGTCATAGCTCCCGTCTGTTGCCATACAAATTGGACCTCGCTTAATTTCTGACATCACATTAAAGCATTGTAAACACCGTGTTAACACCCAACTTTGAAATCACCCAATGTCATAGGCACCAGAAGCAGCGATAACTGAAATCCTTGCTGCAGTGCCTGCAGTATGCTTTGTGCAAAAACGTGGCGATCTTTCTATACCCATATCTTTCTATAGGGCCTACCTATATGGGTACGAAGCCCTGCAGTGCTTCGTACCCATACGGGTTATGCGTTTTATGGCCTGCGAGTATGCGGATACGCACACCATACCAAAAAGTACGGCCGACTTGTGTATAAAAAAGTCATTTAAAAAAATCTTCGTTCTAGTTACTTTTGTAAGCATTAAACCGCCAAATTTTACATAACATGATGGAAATCTTCGAGCCTTCATCATGTTCATTCAGCGGCCGACATGGAATTTTAATGCGTCACTCTATGTGGTAGTACCACATAGAGTGACAAAAGCAGGAGTACAAACGGAGACAAATTTGGCAGTCAAGTGGAAAACGGGCCTTGTTTGTGGTGCGGTTGATCAGAACCAAAACCCACGTGAGGAATAGATAGCCCAGCTAATTTCACTATCGTCTTCATGAGAGTGGCCGATTCAAATGTGCGCGCCATTCCGCCATATTGGAAACCTGAACTGCATTCGAACGTTCGACACTCCCAACCCAAGATAATCGTTCGCGTGTCACCCGACAACAGGGACTCGAATACGCACTTAGTGAACGAGGGAGAGTTGTAACAGGTATGGTAATGGAGATATTTAAAATTTGTAAATATTAATCACAACGGCCTACTCGGATATGTATTTTTTTCCTTACATTTGCCTCAATATTACACATCAGAATATTCCTTCCACACATGTATGTTAACCATGGAACCAAATTTTAATACGCTGGGTTAATACATTTGACTCCTGTAAGAGCTGGTCATATTCTAGCCTACATCATGATTGTTGGACATGAATTGTTTAACGAAACAAAACACCCGAGTAAAATTTTGAAGCATGGAACTTGATCGTCCATATCGGTAAGACTACAAAAACGGCATCAAACAAAGGGCAAACGTTCTTAAAATGAAGTTCATTCAATGATATCATGTGCCTGCGTCTCACGGACCCTGCTCTAAGCTGCCGACAATCCACTCATTCGGCAACTACCAGCGAGGGCCTTAACTCCGCCACAAGACTGGCATGCCGTCATTGCTCGCATTGCACAACTTGGAAATAGTAAAGGACATTTTAGCGTTTAATTGTTTGTGACTGGATTAATCACTGTGTTTTCGACAATGCCACAAGAAGCATAACAATTTCATTGGACAAAATCTTGGTTTCGACCGAATAACACATCTTGCCCTGACAAGGGTTTCTATCACTCCTACTCTCGCTCAATCCACCCTTGCCTGAAACTACCCACATTTCCACTCGCACTGCCGCCGAGAGATGAGCGGCCAATCAGAGCTCTCGCTGAACTGTCACCTCGCCTCCAGGAACTGAGCAATTAACGAAGTACATGAAATACGTAGTGTACGTGATCAGATGCACCTGGGCGCCAGGTGAATCAACAGAGCAAACATGGCGGCTTCAGAACTTCGATCTATCGCTTGGGGTCAGAAATTTGCGGAAAATACAACGTTTCGTCGCTAGCTTCACATCAGAAGGATATTATTCACGTGTTTGCATCAGGGGAAGGACTTGTTTGTGTCAAATATGACCGGGAAAGGGATACCATTCATGTTTTACTCGGCTTCAACTAAGTCGAAGTTCAGTGTCACTGTGGACTACTAATGTATGCGAGGACTTTTCTGATTGGCTCTCAAGTTGGCTCTTCTTTCTATCGATGTTCTTCGCGATTTAACAAATAATTATTGTTTTTTCTGACGAATTATGCTGTAAAATGAAGGATTTTGATATCAAGTAATAAAGAACACAGGTATGGTTAACGATGAATATGTTTTGGGGTGAAATATTTTCTTCTGGATTATATTTGATGACAGCAGTGGGGGCGAGCGTGATAAACGGCACAGTCTGCTGCGAGTGGAATTCAGGAGGGAAAATGTCAAGGGTGAAGGGAGCGTAGTTCGAAGGGCGGAGTGACCGTAGGCCTTGATATGTCAAGATGGAATAACAATGAGATGAAAAAGCATTGCTTTGAAATTGTACATGTAAAGTGCCACCACCAACAAGGATAAACGCAGGTGACGTTTCTTTTGTTTTTGTTTTTATTAATGGGGCGGTCTTCATTGTTTTTACTGAATTTCTCTCTCTCTCCATCCAATCTGTGGTTTGACCAGGATAACTCAAAAAGTATGTCATGTATCGCGCCAAAAGTTTCAGGAATAATAGATATGCATGTAACACAGAACCCTATTGATTCTTCGTGTCATCTGAATACGATAAATGGTGAAATTTTGATGAAATTTATTGTTCTATCGCATGTATGTATCAATGCATGTATCAACTGACTTGTGCTGCCCCCTGAGCTACGCAGAAGGAACTACGAATCACTAAATTGATGGTTGTGGCTGTTGGGGCCATGTGCTATCGATCTATATTTAGAACCACTGATGACCAATCTCTCGTCATCCGGCAGGGAATACTGTGACGAGGATTTCGTCATTCGTCTTTTAAGAGGTTAAATAATTTCTGTATATTAAAAATTTATGATCTCTTGATCCTGTCTGTTGGACATCTATCTTCGCAGCAGAGTTATCAGTGAACCAGTCTCCCAATATCGAATGGCGGTCTTCAAATTGACTGACAAGTCAATTTTTAGTTTACGGATTACTTTCACTATTGCTATCGTTTCAGTTGAAGCAAAAATGGAAATTTGCAGTTTGTCTGTGAGATCGGTTTTGCATAGAGTCGAAATCTAACGGCTGGCTTTCTCTAAGATGCTCATCTTCGGCGACTGCTGTCTAACGCGGCGATCACAAGTTGATGGCTTCAATGGCCGTGATGGTGTAATGCCTACATATTGTGCTGAGTTACGAATACATTTTTTTCTCTGTGACTTCAGTCTTTCAGCCTTGTCGTAACATTTCAACATAGACCAACTCGATATATTTCTCCATGAAAATGCCACCACTGGTGGGAAAAGCGACTGAGGCTTAGGACCAGATCAACGTCATCATTCTTCTCTAGCGTCGTTGGGTGTCAGATCGAATAATGGTGAGAAGAAGCGGTGAAGTCTTTTCATACAATGATTGAGATTCGGAGACGTAATCTCGTATGAAACAAAAGTAGCAGTGCTTCAGCATAGCAGGTCGAACTCGTCAGTTTGGGTCGTCAAAGCACCGTCTTACTTCTTTGGTGAAGATGACCAACACAAGTGCATCCATATCTCTGGACATCACAACAGGAGATGGTAAACTTACATACAGCACAGAGCCGATGAGATGCGGCTCATATTCGTTTCGTAGTTTGCATGACGATGACAGTGTTGGCATTGTCTACTTCTTTGTTCATGTCCCACTAATGTTCCTGATTGTATTCTTTGGTCTTATCGGTAATGGACTTTCCTTTGTAGTCTTAGGGAGAGAGAAACCGTTTACGTCGACGTCTGTCCTGCTTCGGTACCTTTCTGTCGCCGACAGCCTTTTACTCATTAGTCAAATATTTGCTACCAGTCTACGAACGCTCTCACTTTACCTACCGGCGCTGTATTGGTACAGGTATTTTTCACAAATGACCTTCGGTTACTTATGGGCAGCTCTCTGGATAGCAAAGGCTTTCTCCATGTATGTCACAGTTACAGTGTCTGCCGAACGTTTCATTGCTGTATGCAAACCTCTAAAAGCCGCAACAATTTGTACGATCAAGAATGCTCATATAATGGGAACTGTTGATGGTATATTCGCCTTTCTATCGCGAATGATAGTAGTTTCCATGGTAAACTTTGGGAAGGCGATTTGGTTTTATGACCACTGCACAGATTCTTATTTAGTACGATGGGATGCCTATTACCTCTACCCCTTCCAAAATAACATCTACATCAACGTCTCTGGTATGGTTCTTTACTACTTGTTGACAATAATCATTCCCACGTTTTGTCTTGTGTTCTTCACCTGTCGTCTGCTAGCAGCCTTGAAGCAGTCATCAGCGATGAGGCAGACAGCAAGGAGAGGCAAAGCTGACGAACACATGAAAACGACAACAATCAGGGTTATAGCCGTGGTCCTTGTCTTTATAGTACTTGAGACTCCAAATGCAGTCGTAAACATATTCGTCGTAATCAGTGTATATGTACCGTCACTCGGTATTATGCACAGGTCAAATCCGCTTGTAGGCCTAGTTTTATATATCACCTATTTTCTTAGTGCGCTCAACAATGTCGTCAATTTCTACATTTATTGCTTGACGGGGACGAGGTTTAGGCGGACATTGAAGAATTTATTTTCCACCGTCTTGAACCTCACACAAAAGAAAAATCCATCTCAGCCTGAGATAAAAATGTATTGAACTCTTGTCCGTAAGAGTAGATATTTTTATCTCGAGTTGATTCAACCCTATCTCCAAAGAACAATCTCAAATTGAGATCAAACGTCTCAAATTCTCACAGCCGAAACGAGACAAATGTGTGGCGGTCTAGCAAAACCCGCCGGTTGTCGCGTTTGAGGAAAGTGTTGAAGGAGCTCGACGTCCAAGTTGTAAACAAACTGGTTTGTTTACAAACAGTGGCCAGCAAACTAGTTTTATTCCTTCGTGAAGGTGGCAGCACCAGTAGCGCTACAATAGGTGACAGCACCGCAGGCGTCGCGTGGATAGAGAACCAGTGAGTGAGTGTTTACAACTTGGACGTCCAGCTCCTTTAATGGCCTTGGTGAACCCGCACATTTCAATAGCCGAAACGTACCACGTAACAGGTAAACAATAGTCGTATGTAGATATGCTTGGCATTCTGCATGAATCCAGTAGTCTTGAACGTTAGTTGTGGTGTTGATATTTTTGGTGACTGGGAGGGGAATGTGGATGGTTGTCAGCTGCCCTGCATTCAGAGAGACTTTAGTGAAAAGTCTCTCTGTGCAGGGCAGCTGACAGGGATCTGTGGTTATAAGTATTTATTAGCAAATGCAGATTTGTAGGGAAATGGAAGGGCTGGGGAGATATTCATCCTGCGAAAAAACGTTTTCAGCAAAAAAAAATAAACAGAGAAACTGACACGTGAAAAAAATAAAAATTCCCATCGCAAGGCTCGAACCCGGNTAGATTCATAATAACCCTGAAGTTCTATGGCACCCCTAATATTTGACCCGTAATCTGGGGGTGGAAACATAGATATTCTGCCACCAGAGGGCTCTGTAAGCCCCTAGTCATTTCCCGCTAAATACAGACTCATGCCAAAGGGAAACTTTCAGAAATATCATGAGGATGATCATGGCAGACAATATAGGAAGTTATGCAATGGCACTTTTGTGGATTACAACAATAGGTGGCGCTTCATTACCACACATCCATTTCCCCTAAATCCGGAAACATGCCAAAGGGAAACCTTCTGAAATATCATCAGCATGATCATGGCACACAATTTAGGAAGTTGCGCAATCGCACTTTTCTGTATCACAGCAAAATACTCCTCTGCCAAATGTCTCCAACTTGCTTGAAACCAAGCAGATATTTTTAGCCACATACCAGTTAATTATGGTCTGATAAGAAACACATGTCAACTAGGGTCTTGTTTATAGTTGACACGAGACAGTGTAATGCATCTCACTTCACCTGACGACTGTTAACCCTCTCAGTCTACACTAGTGTTAGATAAAAGCTGGCAGGCACTCACTGCAAGTGCAATCATCAGTTTGTGATTCTTCAGTGGTGCAGGAAAAAGTTTACAAAAACACCCAGGGCCCCACCCTTTTGGGGTATCGGGGTGGCGCAGTGGAAACATCGGCGCCTGCCACCACTGATGTCGCGGGTTCGATCCCCGGTCGTGCAAGTGGCTTTATGTGGTCGAGAGGGCGATCTCTCCTCGACATCGTAGGTTTCCTCCGGTGTCCCCGGTTTCCTCCTACATATCATTAATATTGTCCAATATCATTAACATATCATTAATATCGTCCAATATTGTTTGATGAGTAGCTATATTGCCCTAAGTGGGCGCTTGCACTCCTGAGATAATATTTTAACCCCACCCCTCTCCTCTGGCTTTTTACAAGAATGGTTGTCAACTACGCCTTGTCCTCAAGCCTTGCCTTGTCCTGTGCCTATGATGCCTATGTTCATCTGTTCATAGACCACATCCATGCTACCTTTTAAAGCATTGCCTGCACTGTTGCAGTTGTATCCAATCAATCACTTTTTACACGGGTGACATACTTTGGCTTGGAGACAAGTATCGGTTTACTTAGGACATGTGGGGAGGCTGGGTGCTGACATTCCATTCACATTCCATGGACATTTGGCAGAGGAGTATATTGTTTGTCGGGGACGAGATTTAGGCGGACATTGAAGAATTTATTTTGTTTCCGTCTTGAACCTCAGCATCGAACATTTGTGGAACTGAAAAGAAAATTATATCAGTGAGGTGTTTTTTACTTGGATTAGAATGATGCGAAACAACTTTCTGATAGGATTAATATTCCTCAGGTGATCAAAACAAGTGCGGGATACAAGATTCACCTGCCTTTCCATGGTTTGAGGTGATTGCCAACGTTTCTGACACAAGCATCTTCACTGAGTTCAGGTAAAGACTCGGCTTCCCCTCTCCCTTGACCTTCACGCAAGCAAACGACATTCCGTGTTCAACGGATCTCCCCGGTCCCAAAAATAGCAACCAATCACGGCAAAGCTTGCACCGACCCACGTGCATGACGTGTTCTTGGGATATGACGTTGACCAATCAAAATTTGATGAAATGACATCATTGATATTTTTTCTTCCCTGAACGACGAAGAAACGAGGCTTCTTCCAAAGCGTTGAACACGGAATCTGTCTACTTGCTGTAGAGTGTAGGAAGAGGTTAGCCGATTTCTACACGATGCATTATGCAGAATGGACACAAGTGGTCGGAGATACCGAACAATTACAACATTAAACGCCACATGCGGATACTGATCCGTTTCTGCGTATTTTGGGGAAGAAAAATGATGAAATCTGTCTTATCTTCAGTGAGATTAAGCATATTAGCACAGTACCCAGAGGAATCGGAACCAGTGTTGGTTTAGGTTTAGGGCGGCTTAGAGATGAGTAGGCCTAGGCCTGCGTGTGGATCTGATTGCAGCGTCGATAACCATGATAACAGTGGGTTGGCATATGAGGTACTTTCTGCTCAAGTTCTCGAATGCACACGCACCCGAACCATGGAGAGATGGTTCGGGTGTGTGTGATACACGCTCCGACTCGCGTGTAACCAATGACGTGGCGTTCTACTCAAGACAATTGAATGCTCCGCAAGGTGGCAGCATAGCTGCGTTCCGGGAACATTGCGTCAAGTGCGCAAATCTATAACACACTGCTCAAGAATAGAAATGGTAGTTGCAAAACATGATGTCGGTACTCTTAACTCGTACAAAGGTGTCAGCTATAGAGCTCGAGCCGATGACGTCATCACGAAAAAATCCGCCTTCTTGCCGGTCAAACTGACGTCAAATGACGTCGGCGACCCACGTGGTGCAGTTTGTCGTCAGCGCAAGTGGAGTGTTGCGTCTTCAACCATGACGCGATTTGCACGTGGCGCACTTTGTCGTTGACCGGCAGCATGGCGGACTGCAGGTAAAACGTGACGTCATAATGAGCCGCGGCTCAAGCTCTATAGGCCACATCATGTACTTTATTTGGTGACATGTCAGTTTTCCTGTAAACTCCCTACGCAGTTGTGAGCTGCGCCCCCTTCGGTTTACTCGCTCTCCACAACTGCGTAAACTTCGTAAAATTCGCCGCGTTTGGTCAACAGATGGCGCTGAGAGAGTCGACCAATGAGAGCACCGGACAACCCGTAACCAAGCTGGCCTGAGACACTTTTTCATTGGCCGAGCGGTTCGTAGCCAAGGTAGCACAAGACCATCCGTTGCCAACGGGCAAAAGAGTTCTGAAAGCAGCGTGCTGATAGGCTGTAAAACTCGCGCCAGGACCTGATGCCATCTGTTGACCAAACGCGGCGACTTCCACGAAGTGTTGTCGAAGTTGTGGAGAGCGGGTAAACCGCAGAGGCCGCGGTACACAACTGCGTAGGGGGTTTAGTTTTCCTGAGTCATCTTAAATTTTAGAAGTCTTACTTCATTTGGGAACCCATTACTCATATTCTATTGCTCGGAAATTCCAGTTCGTACAATGTCGACTCCTCTCTTTTAGGCTCCGCTTCGATAAAAACAGCTGACATGATGTTGGCAATCGTGATGTCACAGAGACCGAACGACATGATTGGTCCTGTATGCATTTAGCGATGCATTCGAATCGAGTACGGACAGTGAATGATATTCTTGCCGGACAACCTGGCAGCTTCTTGTCGAATATGAAACCTGTATGTACATATACACGTAGATATAATAAAAGGAGTCGTCCTCCAGAAATTTCGCACAAATTTTCGACCCCAACCGGGGTCTTTTTCAGGCTGGCACTTTCAAGTCGAGCTACCGGAAGCTACGCACACTCCTGGTTCCCTGGCCACCGTCCAGATGGCGCTGCGTAGACGGTGGCCAGGCAGTAGCCGTTGCTTTTCCCCGGAATTCCGGGGAAAGGGTATGGCCCCGTGATTTCCAATCGTCGATTAATCTGACAAACGAAATGGAGATTTGGGGAATCATAATACATGGATTTAGATAACTAATGCTTGATAAATACAACCCTGGTGAAAAGAATGAGGTATTTTTTACTTGGTCGAATCGATTACTCAGAATCGGTAGGCTGGCTTTGTCTCCTGCCCAAAATAGGTCATCCCCGTTGTAATCACGTCACTTATCATGCTCGGCAGCTACTGCCTGGCCTCCGTCTACGCAGCGCCGTCTGGACGGTGGCCAGGGAACCAGGCTATGGTGGTGGGGCGGCGGTGGGTGTTCAGAAGTGAGTTCTAATAAGTTCCTCTGTCTTTGTTAAAACCCTCGCACAAAACACAATTCTCGAAAGTAAACCTGATCATTACCTTTTTCTCCTTCAGTGAGAACAGGAAAAAATGCATCATTTATATTATTAGCAGGCCTCTGTGATTAGACTGCAGAAGCAATCTTTTCATTGGGGCCTACTCCCTCATCGATTCACTCATGCTTGAATTTGGAATGTGAATTCGCAGAGTGGAGCGAATGGAACATTGCAGCTGCGTAGGGAGACTACATGTACCCACTGACACGCCTTTAATATGTGTACAGTCTTGTTCGTATTAATATCAACACCTATTATCTCAAATATCTCATAGGCCACCAAACCAATTTGAATGCGGTTTTCTGCATGAGGTCAGAAATCTTGTTGACTACAACTGGGCATCAAATGTTTTTGCACAAGATTCACTTCTTCATTGCGTAATCTGTCATTTAAAAAAGGTCCAAAAAAAACCTTTTTTGTTTCTGGATTTTTCACCAAAATTCCTTGGCCAGAATGATGTTATGCCAAAATAAAGGTGATTTAGCAAGTTACTGTCAAAATACATCGTTTAGTTATTGAGAAATTGAGGTTTTTGTAAAGCTATATGAACACCACTTGTGTTCCACTACCAACAACTTATGAGACGGCCCCTACATAATAATGCAAACCATACACCATGCATGGGTCACTGTATAGGCATAGATAAATGTTGTGACCTGTACTGGTTATTCATGACATTGTATTGTAAAAAAGTAACAGGCATTGAGAAAGAACTCAGTAGCCTTTGTCATCTTTGTTTGAAGTTAACCAGTGCATGAATTGGTCCGCACTAAAGCCTCCACACACTTGAAAAATTATTATGTAACACTTTTGCCACATAGGACTCGGCCCTGTTCTATAGATCTATGGATTTTGTATGCACTGACAGCCTACACAAGGGACATGAAGTATGGTTTGCATTATTATGTATGGACCGCCTCATAAGTTGTTGGCAGTGGAAGACAAGTGGTGTTGATATAGCTTTACAAAAATGTCAATTTTTCAAAAACTAAATGGCCGATTTTTACAGTAACTTGCTAAATCGCCTTTATTTTGGCATAACTTCATTCTAGCAAAGGAATTTTGGTGAAAAATCCAGAAACAAGAAAGTTTTTTTTGGACCTTTTTTCAACGACAGATTACGCAATGAAGAAGTGAATCTTGTGCAAAAACATTGATGCCCAGTTGTAGTCAACAAGATTTCTGACCTTATGCAGAAAAACGCATTTAAATTGGTTTGGTGGTTAATGAGATATTTGAGATAATAGGTGTTGATATTATTACGAACAAGACTGTAGACTGTCACCACATGTACAACATTAAATGCTTTTAATTACTACTATCTATTTACAAATGAAATGAGATACATTGATACACTGTCGTGTACCAGTCTGAACACAGCATGATTACTGCATAAATAGCGGTTTACACTAGGTTGCACCAAGTTGCAAGTTGCGGCAACCTGCAACTTGTTGCAGTCTACCTGCAACATTCAGTGCGATAAGTTGCAGAAATTCGCAACACGTTGCAGGAATTTTGGCGGGAATCCTTTGTTTGACAGCGATTTTGGCTTAGACGTCACATGATTTTTTGCTGTATTCTCATTGGCCAGCGACGTGCAACTTGTTGCAACTTCAACAGAAAATAGGATCTGGATCCTAATTTTGCAACAAGTTGCAGTAGTTAGTTGCAACAAGTTGCATGCCCGTTTACACATGCAACTTTGATGAAATTGTTGGTCTCATCAGACAATTAACAAGTTGCATGAAGTTGCATATGAAAAGTTGCATGGGTAAACGGGCCTTAAGGTGTCTTAAGCCCAACATGGAATTTCAGTAGACGACTTTAATACCACAACATGAAATTTGTCCTTCCATCACAATGTGACATATATTCATAAAATCGTTAACTCGCAGGAAAATTCCATGCTCGAGTTAAGACACGTTATTCAGCAGTTGTGGTGTGGGGTTCACTAACTTTCGAGTAGCCTATAACTGGAATTTACAGCAGGAGCATTAAGCATTACATAGTATGAGAAGTGCACAATCAAGGCCACTGGTGCAAAATTAAACATTGCAAGCAAAAGGAATCCATCTGTCAGAATGACACCTTTCCATTAGAGACAAAAATTATCTTTTTGTGCCTATTTCTTTTGATCTCAGCAAGCACCTGCATCTAGGACAACAAATGGTAGCCAATGCCAACGAACACCGATCCTCTGTAAAACATCAACAATAATGCACATGTATTTTCTGTACTTACCATTTGGCCTTTTGACTAGACATTGGTTAGAGAGTAACTTTCATAAGTAAGCCCATAAGGCTTACTGGATATAGCATAATCATAAAAAGCATAACATAATCGGGAGTACTCATTATTTCCACGCCCACCATGACAGTGGCGCGGATACCTAGTTTCTTGTCGTTCCGCTAGGTGATTGGTTGTCAGGACGCCAGCACCTCTTGAGTCTCATGGCTGCGCCCATACTAGTAGTTTGCCGCTTCGATGATTGAAATCGAGACAGAAGCCGAGAGTTTTTTAATTCATATGTGACAAGACATTCAGTGAAATGAAACATGCACATGCATCAGGTCGAAGTCTAAATCAGTTAGCACTTAGATCAGTTGATCGAATTTATGAACCANTCATGGGGGGGGGGGGGGGGGGGGCTACAGTGTGTTCCAGCATATTATTGCTTGACATTGCCGCCGAATATGATGCCTCGGGGTTCAACTCAGCACTTCTATAAAGATGATACAAAATGCAGTGAGCAAACACGACACCCATGTAGGCCTAACGATCGTCATCTTCGCATTGGAACTTGGATGGCTTGCAACCACCGCGCTCTTTTCACGGAAATTCGTATTCATCTGGAATTCTATGCCAGATTTCCCTTGGCGGCACATGACTTTGCACCCGCTGACAATGCAAGTTTGCACCAGGGTTTGGGGGAATTTTATGCAATACGATGAGACACCCAGTCACCGATCAAACGTGTCAAAACCAGCGTTCACTTCCGTGTTTACATTTTGAGTTTCCTACATGTATGAGTCGCTAAGCAACGTGGGGACGTGACTTTTTCATGACGCAAAATCCACAGTATGACGTCGCGACGGGTCGATCGATCGATGGCTCGCAGAGTCACCGCGTATCAAACTCGCCGGTGACCCTGCACCTGGAAACGAGGTTCCATGAAAATTGTGTTGAAATGAGTTAATGGCATATTTGAAATAAGTAGGTCACAATGTACATTTTGTGAAGATCACATCGATTTCGAAGCGACAGGTGTTGCACAATACTCGTTCGAAGTTTGACTGTGTAATGCATTATCCATTAAACTAAAACCCTTCTTTTGCTTTTGTCTCGAAATGGCCTCTGATACTCAACACTAACTCACTGTTATGGGGTCTTGCACAAGATGCGCTCCCTCTGCACGTGCCATCTGCACCTCGCTCCCATGTAAAAAAACATGATATCCAGGACACTTTTTGTACATCTCAACTGGGTATAACTTTGGTACTAGGTTTAAGATTATGTTATGCTTTTTATGGTTATGCTATATCCAGTAAGCCCTTTTCGAGCTGCCCGTTTGCGGACGCGGTTTCGGTGGCGGGAGCGGGTGCGAGTGAAACAGCTAAAGGGAAATACGTTGGATCGATTTTTTCCACCCGCGCCCGCCTCCTATTCCGCGCCCGCAAACGTCTCGTGGAAAAGCAGCTTTAGATCCTATTTTATAACTTGCCGGGAACGTGTTAGGCCTATTAGAAAATCTAGGCACAACGATCTTCCCGGCCGCGGCCACTAAACACATCGGATACAGTAGGCCTATATCTCAGAGACAATATATGAGATAAGAATTTTTATTATGTTATGCATTATTTTGCTGACTAGATCCGTTAGGCGACTATATGAAGTTGGAATGTAGCACCTGACTAAAAGCGGTACTTCAGACCTACCTATTACGATAACGCTGAGATTAGATTTTGTGATGTCATAGGATGTGTTCAAATCTAATCAGTCATTTCGAAGCAGAAAGATGATTCCGATGTCTCCCCAAACGAACACCAAAATTTGGAGTATAGTTTTTTTTTTATCAGAATTCCCTTCAATACATCTCAGGGTTCCCCACAAGTTTATACCGTATGTACCGTATTTAATTGGTCTTCTTCGCGCCTTCGAGTCATCGCGCCATCGAGTCATCGAGTCAAGTACAACAATCTACGCTGAAAGACGTGCAGCAGGCGATATTTGTGGTACCAACCATCTCCTGAAATACATTACGTCATGGAAATGAAGTCTAATTTCGTACTTCGTGTTTCTTCAGATTTGCGAAACCTCAGTAATATTTGAAGTTGGTAGCGCTGTCTAGTCTGTTTCAATTTACACCGATTTCAATTTGTGCTGATCACGCGTAATCAGTGTGGTGATTCAAACACAAAATTATTTTATTCGTACGCGATTTTACTCATGCATAACTAATCGTGTTGACTATTTTTGCAGTTGTTTAGGCAAATAGAAGGGGTGACAGCTTATTTCGTAATCACCCGTCACCCATTCCATTTACCAGATGAACTGCGAATGCGACAAGCACCATTAGTTATGCGTCAGCGACTTCGCGTACGAATAAAATAATTTTGTGTTTGAATCACCACACTGGTAATGGGATTTTCCATAGCCTACCAAAGAGTTGAATGTGCACGAGAAATCGCAGTGCGCGTGGCCATTTAGCCAGATTACTGACGTGCCACTGCGAAACCCAGTTGGTCCGTTACTCATGGATATGGGTAAATTCATTGTCCCATTTTTAGCCCATTTCCCGCGTCTGGGTATAAAGTACCCATGGCCGTTGTCTACACATTCTCATGGTGTTCAACGCCAAAGTAGGCCTACACGTAGGACCAAGTAGAACCCATCCCATGGCAGTGAGTTTTCTGTACCCATGTTGCACCCACGATACAGGAAGATTTTTAGCTCACTGGGGTGAGCTATTAAGCTAAGCGCACATGTCCGACGAAAAGCCTTCCGAAATGTATACGTTTACCGGATCCATTACTGGATTAATATGGGACACACTGATTGACACTTGCCACCGCACATGGCCATGATGGCCGTTATTATCATCCGGAACGAATTGAGTAACGCATGCGATATCGGACGAATGGAACATGTTCTATTCATCCGTCAAAACTAACTGTTGCCGTCGGGTATTCGGAAGGAATTCCTTTAAAATGACGTAATTTTGGGACAACCCTTCGATTTTCCCATTGAAGGTAAAACTGACATCCGTCGGTGCTGCTAATTTTATCGCATACATGTGCGCGGTGTTGCCGTGCGTTAAAGTGCATCCGGTGAACGGATCCGGTAAACATACACATTTCGGAAGGCTTTTTGTCGGACATGTGCGCTTAGCTTTACAATGGTGCAGCGTCCGTCGTCCGTCGTCGTCGTCGTCGTCGTCCGTCGTCCGTCGTGGTCCGTTAAGCTACGTACACATGCATCCGTTTTTCCGACAACGAAAATGCGGCAACGACAATGCGGCGACGACAACGTCAGCGGCAATGCGTTTTGGGTGTACACATGACTACGGCTATAAGTATAAAAGCGGACGAATCTTACCAGCAAATGCGACATGATGGACGACGACGACATTACCATATGTGTACTTGCCACGTGTACTGATGTAATATAAACGCATGACTTTCGTCCGACAACGGCAAAAAATCGCTCCTGAACCGATTCCAAAAATAAACGGATAATCGTATCGCATTACCGGATAGTCGTATAACCGTCCCGCATTCATGTGTACGGATCAATTCATTTTCCTACAATCGATTTTTTTGCCGTTTCCGTATTGTCGTTGTCGGAAAAACGGATGCATGTGTACGTAGCTTTAGCAGGGCACGTTTCGTAACCGCTGCAGCTATTGATCTGAAACTTGGTACACATATACCCCTAGGTCAGATGACCCGCGACACCAAGTTTCGGTCTGATTCGACTCTTAGCTTGGCCACCAGGTGGCGGAAACCGAAAACACAAAAATTGCAATAACTCCTGAACTAATGACTAGATCATCTCCAAATTTTTATCATAGGTGTAGCAAATAAGGATACATAACATATATAGCGGGTTTTTGATTTGACCTACTTTTCAAGGTCACAGAGGTCAAAGTTCGACAAAAGTGACGAACCTGCCACAGTTTGCCATTATGTCACCGCGTGACTTCATATCTTGCATAAACATGCATTGGTGGGGTACCTTAGAAAATACGAAGTTTCGGCCCGATTGGACATACAATATGGTCGCCAGGTGGCGTAAGCTGAAAATCAAGTAAGTGCTATTACCCGGGAACGGCTTGACGCAGAGTGCTCAAATTTGATATTTACCTCCATCTAGATGACCTTTACATGCGTGTCAAATTTCGGCCTGATTTGACTTCAAACATGGCCACCAGGTGGCGTAACCCAAAAATCATCAAAATGCTGTAACTCCGGAACGCCTTAACCCAAAGTGCTCCAATGTGCTATGTGGCCCCCTGCAGATGACCTTTATGTCCATGTGAAGTTTCGGCCCGATCGGATATCCAATATGGCCACCAGGTGGCGTAACCCGAAAATCATCAAAGTGCTGTAACTCAGGAACGACTTGCCCCAAAGCGCTCCAATGTGCTACGTGGCCCCCTGCAGATGACCTTTATGTGCATGTGAAGTTCCAGCCCGATCAGACATCCAATATGGCCGCCAGGTGGCATTACCCAAAAATCAT
>NMRB01001556.1:29254-48391 GCA_002633025.1 Notospermus geniculatus | reverse complement strand
GTAGGGCTCACAGTTTTCTACCTGGGTCTTAGTTTTATAGTAGTAGGGCTCACAGTTTTCTACCTGGGTCTTAGTTTTATAGTAGTAGGGCTCACAGTTTTCTACCTGGGTCTTAGTTTTATAGTTGTAGGGCTCACAGTTTTCTACTAGGGTCTTAGGTCTTGGGTCTTAGGTCTTAGGTCTTAGTTTTATAGACACCCCCTCCTCATAGGCATTTTGAAATGCTGATTACACCGATTGGTTGGCATGAGATAAGCAGACACATGTAGGCCCCCCAGATCAATATTAATTTGCAGCAATTATCGATCCACTGGCTTAGCGGCTATGTAACAGATATCAATATTTCAGAAAAAGGTGCATAATAGGCTTTGTCATCAATAAATGGATACAACTCGGGAGCTATTCACCTAGTTAAGAAAGCCTTCGAACAAACTTATAATGTAATAAAGTCCGGCCACATCTAACTTCGACCCAATGGGATCAGTTGCACACTTCTGAGTACCACTAATGTCAGAGTATGATCGTGCTGTCGATCGGTTATTCAAGAATTGCGTGTGATTAAAGGATTCGTGGAAAATCCAACTAATATGTGACCCGTCACCACAAAATGAGTCATCAGTCCTTCTGAGGTTGGCAGGTTGAAACCATTCGCCATTTTCAGAAAACCGTGGCCTGTTGTCTGACTTTTGTGAAACCTGAGTGATTCTGTTTCTTCTTTTTTATCCGCCGGTGGTTATTTTGGTTCACTCTGGTTCATATTCTGTGAGCAATACTTAGAGTCTAAGGCGGTGACAGACTAGCGCGTAAGCAGCGCGACGGGATGCGTTCAACCAATCAGGGAGGCGGTTACACAGACCGAAACACCTACCGAAGGATCTGATTCGTGGAACGCCTGCAGGACGCGCCGCGTACGCGCCAGTCTGTCACCGGCTTAAAGCTGAACTGCATGAACGAAAAGCCCTCATGCGGCTAGCAAGAGAAATGCTAACGCCCTGCAAACACCTCAAACGAAGGCTCAGAACATGATAGACCAAACGAGGCCAGGAGGGCGCCACCTTATTTGTCTTCGGGCAACAGAGCTGTCAACATCTCCGGATACCTCCTACAGTACTCATAGAAAAAAATTATAGTCATTTAGACGTGATTCGAACCGTCGACCTCCTGATTTGTAATCCACCACTCTATCCATTCGGCCAACGAGCCAGCTGACAAGGGCATGATTTATGTTTGTCATAGACGTAGGTCTTCGACTTGGGTAAAAATAATATGAATAAGAGAAAACACAGGAAGCCTACCAATATGATCGGTGGCCGAATGGGGAAGACGGTGGAGCAAAGATAACAGTGCGCGGGTTCGATTCCTAGCTGGGTCGAACTTTTTTCTTTCGAAAAAAATGTTCAGCAGGAGCTCACCAGAGGATGTTGATACCTTGACAGCTCGAAGACACGGTGGCGCCATCCTGGCCTCGTGGTGTCTATCATGTTCTGAGCCTTCGTTTGAGGTGTTTGCAGGGCGTTAGCATTTCTCTTGCTCGCTGCATGGGGGCTTTTCGTTCATGCAGTTCAGCTTTAAGACTCAATTCGTGGTGATGGGTCACATACATGTATTGCCTATCTTCCGCACTGTCACCGGATACGCAGGTCCAATGCAGACATAATTGAAAACCGCAAATTCATGTCGCATTCCTGACTTCACATTCCATTGGGTCGAAGTTAGATCTGGCCGGACTTTACATGTGAAAATATATTCATTATGTAGATATTGCAGGTAAAGACTTAACCTCATTTATAACCACCAGATATTATGTACATGTATCTGACTCTCTCGGTAAAGATACTGCGTTCAAATGGTAGTAATAATCGTGATACATTTCGCCGACTGCAGTTGGATAGAGGGAGGGATTCGAACTCCGTAACAGCAAAACAGCAACGCGCGTTTTGTACAGTAGACCTAAATGCATGGTGCGGACGGAAGTCTTTCTTGCTGATATACCTGGAGATTTACCAAAAATATGGGATGGACGGCTAGTGGACAATGGTGGATGAGTTCTTGTATATAGATCATTCCATCAGTAAGCAGTCATCAAGTCAGGTCTCTACTCAATGACCCCATCACGAATCGCTTTGGCCGGATAAGGAGAGTCAACGAGAGTTGGTCTAGGTTGATGCTTTTGTAGCCGTGTGCTAAATGTACCTTCGAAGGCAATAAGGTATCCCTACCAGCTACCTCAGACGTGCACGCGGCTAATTTTTTAACACTTTGAGCTGTACTACTGGATCTTTCCCATATATACAGTATATGCGGCTAAATTTCTGCATCGATTCAATATGGCATTATGTCTGCTGTTACGTCACATCTATTGTTATTTCTTAATCTGTGCATCCTGAAGAAATCAGGTCCTCTTAGCCTACATGTAGCTCCCTAACTCGCACGCACGAGGCCCTGAACAAACCGGCCAGGTCCTGTGGAGTAGAATGGCCATGACGCCAAGATAGCATACTCCATACATTTATTCCACACTGGGTGCATATGAAACTAATAAATTCTTTAAATCGTTCTTTGAAACCTGGCAACAGTTGTCTAATTTATTTTTCTTTTTGTTACCGGTACTTTCTAAACGTTCGCAATCACATTCTGCTCTTTTGACCACATACATGTACTTGGTTACGGTATTTACTTCGATATTATTCCGCTTACGGTGGGGGAAGACCACCCTCGGAGCAGCCGACCTGCTCGGAGAGTACTGAACCACGTTGCCTGACAACTGGTCACGTGACCAGTTGTCAGGCCAGCAACCAGTTGTCGCGACCAGCAACGCAACTCTATCGAACATGGCAGGTGATTCATTTGACCTACGGCTTTGGACGAGTAAACATCTCCCATTCAACATAATATGCTGCATTCAGATCATGTGTATAGCATATGACACTACTCACCCAAAAATTATCTAAGTCAACCCCAAATGATGAAATAGTGCAGCATTTTACGGCCAAAGCGAGAGTTTTCGCTCGCCTCAAAAGCAACAGACAGTCGTAGTAAAATTCATTCGAAGTGGCTATTTATCAAGCCCGGCTCGCTGAACAGTACGCAAAATTGGGTTTAAACGTCGAGCTGGCCGTATTTCCGGAACCAGGTGACAAATATTCTACAATTGTCTTCAGTGTGTTGATTGGCACATTGCAAAGATGTTGGGCTTACACCCCTGAGGTCGAGGGTTCGATTCCCGTGTGGTCATAATGTTGTTTCATTATTTTCTTTTTTTGTTTTCCTTTTCTTAGAAAATTATGTTGACTTTTCCAAATTTCTACAAAGAACTTCTGGTTAATTATTTTTTTTCTTAGTTGCGACACTGATAAAATCGTCTACAGAATCGTTGCATCATCCTGGGCACACCCTGGTGTTCGGACTCGCCGGCAGATCTGACCCACAAACCCCAGCGGATTAATCTTCAGGCTGACGAAAACCGAGAGTCAGAAGCTAGGCATGCGACCATGCACAGTGTCTAAGATTTGGGTCATCACGCAGAAACAAGGGTTGAGAAAAGGATAAATTGGCTTCGGAGACCCCCATGTTGCGAGCAATGAAACAACACCACACTGCCGACTTCCCAACTAAGCTGAAGCCACTGCATATTCATGAGGAGGCCTGTCTTTATTACCAGCTCGACGAACAATGCCGATTTTGAAGCTTGCTTGTCAAGCTAGCTCGATAAATAATACCGAATCCACGTACTCCTCATCGAGCGGCTTGACAAATAAGACCGAAAGTAGTGCTTATTCCGGGGCTTATTCATCGAGCGGCTCGATAAATAAACCCGGTCAAATTCATTAGCATAAATCTTTGCAGGAGGCGGGGCTTACTTTGAGTGCGACGCGCTGATTGGCCGCTGGTTTTCTCGCCGGCAGTACTCCAGAGAATGCTGCCGGTTTGTTCAGGGCCTCCTGCGTGCGAGTTAGGGAGCTAAGCTGAGAGGACTTGGGGCATGTTTCATAAAGTGACTTTAAGCTAATGGTACCTTTAAACAAATGGAAAATGCATTGAAGTTAATGGTACCATTAGCTTAAAGTCACTTAATGAAACAGGCCCCAGATTTCTTCAGGATGTAATCTGTGAGGAACGGCGACTAGCAAAATGTTAGCAAGGACAGCCGCAAAGTTTGTGCTACTCGGTGCTTTAGTTAGTCATACTCTTATGAAGTGTCACGGTCATGCAGATAATTTTACGGGTCAGTATCAAAAGCAGGTTAAGATGAAAATTACACTCACAAACATGGTGGCGAAAAGGTTGACGTAGCCTACATGTAGTGAAGTTAATGGAGTAAACATATTGCAATGGAGGAGCATGGGGGCACTTCATGTAGGCTACCATTTTGAATTTCTAAAGCTCCCAAGACCGAGGTAGGCCTAGTGTTTGCCGGCACCACCAGCTGAATCCACGTGGTACTCTCCAGGAGGCGATTGCACGCTATCTACGTACCGTATATACTTCTGCGTGCGTTCACACACGTGGTCAATGTTGCGGACATCCGATCGACTAATTTTTCACAGGGGAGGCAGGCCAGGCGTGCTGATTATTAACAAGGCCTTTTACGTATAATTCATCTACCGTCCAAGAAGAGATAAATAGGCCTACCATACAATGGATCAACGCCAGTAACGCCCATGCAAATAGACCATTGTGCGTCAGTAATCCGGGACTACATGTACTTTCATGCATACATGTAATCATGACGAAGGTGTTTCCCATTGAACTTCGAAGTTGATAATGAAGTGACAGGAGAAAGGTGATTCTACGGTATTTATCATGTTTATAGTATAAATTCTTCACTAATTTTGCAGCCGAAATTTGGGCCAAGTTTGACGGCGATGACAAAAATGTAAGGTAGGAAATCTCTCCGGCAGCGGATGCTGAGCGAAGCAGCGGGACATAAGTTGTGGTGCTTTGCATTGGTGAAGTTCAGTCGTCAGCTGCTTCGTAGGAGTTCAATGTAAATTTTGACGTCCTGGATATTTCAAGCACAAAAGACACGCATTCGATAAGACGAAGTAGTCTATCTTGTCAATACATTATAGTATACAAGATACAAGATCTATCTTGTCTATATCATTATTATTTACATGTATCATCAATCAATTAATATTAGACCCGCTTTAAATTTAATTACTCTCTTTTCATCTGTTTATGGTCCCTTTATTATTCATGACAGAATTTAGCCCCGGACCCCGGGACAACCTCCACAGTTGATAACTGATGTCTGTTGGGAATAGCTGACCAATAGGCCTAGGGAAAGAGCCTAGCCCTAGTTACGCTGATGGTGTCCGTTCACAATTGATCACAACTGCTTTTATTCTGGGCTTTTTCTGTCGTCAACAATGGGAGCGATTATACAGGATGTACCACAATAACAACAGCCTTTTTACAAATTTGCCAGTTTCGTTTTGGCTGCCCTAACTGGCCGTCCTAGGACTATATAAGATGGCTTTATGTCCACTGCTCATTATTCGAAATGGAGGAGCAACAAGAACCCTTGCCGAAGCGACGGAGAAGCTACCCAGTCGACGAAAAGATCCGGTACTACGGGACCTGGAAGCAGCACTGACCGATGGCACTGTTGGCAGCATGAGAGAGTTTGCAGAGCACTACGCGATTCCAGTCACAGCTATGAAGAAATGGAACCTCCATGACCTGGAGGAGAAGGCTGGCGAGGGTCGCGGCTGAGACAGACACGTCAAGAAGCGACACATTGGCCTGTGGCCAGAAATGGAACAGCTTCTCTACGAATGGTTAGAGAGGATGAGAGAAAAGAGATTGCCCCTGTCCGTCCAAGATGTCCAGGAAAGAGCCATGACCATCTTCCAGACTTGGTGGGATGCACTGATCAGCCGAACGTCGCCAGGAGATCACCGAAGCCAGGCCTGTCCTGTATGACTTCCACGCTTCAGCAGCTGGGTTGAATGTTTCATGACAAGGAAGAAAATTCCTTCAGGAAAGTCAACAAAAACACCACCACGCTCCCAGCAGATGCTGCCAACAGAGTCCAGGTCTTTCGGACCAAAGTCACTGTAAGCATGCTTGCTTATCTATTTTTGGTGCCTCTTATATTTGTGACCTGATCTAGCAAAAGTAGGCGCATGTTACAGGTGATCATAATCAGTTTACTCAACTATCACTGCTGTCTACTTAGGCAACTTGCAGAGACATACATTTCAGCTATTGGGCCGAATGCTACGGTCGGTCTTTAACTAAAGTTTGACTTGATCTACGCTTGAAGCATTGAGAATAGTCAGACTTTAATGAAAAACAGGCTGAAGTCTGACCCGAGCATACGGCCCGCCCCATTGTGTTGCAAAGCCATTAACCCTTTCCTTGGTTGCAATATGCGCCTAATTTTGCTCGATCAAATCACATTTTGTGTAATAAATTTAGCAAAAATACAGAGAGGGAGTTTATATTTGCCTAATGTTGAATATCACTGTTCGTATGGAATTTCCGAAGACCACGTTCTCTCCTGTCCTAAGCGTCGTGGATAGGTGATGTAATTGTTGTGGTGCCTGGGTTGGGGACTAACAGAGGTAAACGGGAGGCAGCCGGAGAAGTGCGGTATTCTGGTTTATTCACCTGCCATATTAATTACATACACCCGCATTGGAGGTTCGGTGGTACATTGAGAAATAACATGCCCACGCCAACATTTCACATACACTACAATAGTGTTGTCGCGAACTCCAGTATAAACGTTGTAAATAAAAATATTAATCAACCAATCACCACCTCTGGTGTCCTCACCTATGTACCCGATGGTGGCCCACAAGGGACATTCAATTTCCTTATGTTTCATTAATTTTTTAGTTTCCCTATTATTTTTTTTTTAGTTTCTTCTACGGAAAACACGGCAATTCTGTGGAAATAATGTTAATTAAATGGAAAAAAACATTTATTCCATGCAAAAACACTTTTTTCGTGAAAAAAACACTTATTCCGTAAAAAAACTTTACTTCACGGAAAAACATTTATTCTCCAGAAAAATCATTTATTCCACAGAAAAAAACATCAATTCTGCCGAAGAAAACTTTAATTCCACAGAAATAACTTTAATTAGTTTTCCCCTCAGAATTAAATTTTATCTCCCTGCTGTTTGAAAAGAGTCGGGATATAGGCCTTTTGTCTTACCCACCGCTGTCAGTCTGTCTGTCCATCCATTCGTCCGTCCAAAAGTGGTATTTCCTCCGAGACCGTTCAACGGAGGAGTGTGAATTGAAACGTACATGTAGGTACTCATCCACTAATGTGCACGACTGATAAGGATACATGACATATCAGCTGGATTTTTGGTTTGACCTAGTTTTCAAGGTCATGGCGGTCAAAGTTCGAAATTTCACCACTACTGGGTGGCATGTTTCGTGGCTATTTGGATTGTTCAAATTAGGTGTCATGATCATTGAACGCTTCGACATCCCCATGCGATTTTTCATCAACATGGACCAGACGACGTTTGCCTTGTTTGAGTTGCGCCCGTTATACACAGCCAACAGAAGAGGAGCAAGGTCTTTTGACGTCCGCACATCGAGAAGCAACACCAAACTTGGTTGTACGGTTACGCTCACCATAACGGCGACAGGAGGCAAGGCTCCGGCTCATACGTTTCCGCGAAAAGGCTTCGTGCGGCAGCTGGACGCGCTTGAAAACGAGGATGAACCCCTGCCGGAAAACGTAGTGGTAACTTCCTCGGCGACCGGTTGGATGAAGGAGGAGACGGCCAGACAATGATTGGAGCAGGTTTTTGAGCCTTTCCTGACTGATGAAGGAGCGGAGCAGTTTTCTTGGTTCTCGACAGATACCAAGTGCACCGAACGGCAGATTTCGGGTTTCGAATTACAGGGCATCTAATTAGACTTCATTCCTGCTGGCTGTAGGTCGCTGGTACAGCCACTGGACGTTACCGTCATGAAATCGTTAAGAGTCGCGTGCGGCAAAGTTGGAAATCGTGGAAAAAAGAAAACGCAGACGAAAACGGAAATTGTGAACGTGTCGGACTGCGCCATGTGGTAAACTTTGTCAGCGAGGCCTGGGAATCTCTCCCTGCGCGCGTAATCGAACGCGGCTTCGAAACTGCCTTCAGAGGAGAGCCAGTAGTCGATGCAGGGCCATAGCAGCATCTTGACGAAAAAGAGGCGCCAGGTGTAGACTTTCTGAATGTTGAAAGAGATGACTTTGAAATGAACTAAAAGTGACATTGGACATGTTGGAAAATGGGCGTTTGTGCTACTTGTGCTAAATGTTAAAATTTGGAAGGGTTCCAATCAAATCTTTAAGTTAAAAAAGCGTTGCTCTCATTTTGTGGCAGGAAACAACCCCTCTTGTTTCTGAAATTCCGTCCCGAGAAAATCAGGAGTCGTTACAATCCTCCTCCATCTCGGATCGTCTGTCCAAAGAAGGTAAGGGCAGTAAGATGTCCTGATTTGATCAGTATGCTGACATCCAAAAACGCTTTCAGAAGGCGCGACGTATCTCGGGCCCTTCTGATGTATCGGATGACCCCCCCCCCCCCCCAATACCTAGCGGCACCAAAAGATGATGCAATTTGGTTGAACCACCCCGTATAAACCCTACTTTCTTTGAGCCACATTGTAGACCTACAAACCCCATTTCAATCTACTCCTCGGCCGGCTCATGGCATGATCACCACTCGACGACACCCATTTACTAGTATGACAATAATGGAGGGTCTAGGACAATTCCCCCCCAGACAACTGCCCCCCGGACAACTCCCCCCTGCAAATTGCCCCCTGGACAATTGCCCCCCAAGACAACAGCCCCCGAGACAATTACCCCCTGGACAATTACCCCCTGGACAACTGCCCCCCAGTCAATTACCCCCTGGACAACTACCCCCCGGATGATTGCCCCCCGGACAATTGCCCCCAGGGAACTTACCCCCCAAGGACAACTGCCCCCCAGGGCAATTGCCCTCCAGACAACTGCCCCCCAGACAACTGCCCCCCAGACAATTACCCCCCAGACAATTACCCCCTGGACAATTTATTCCATCATTAAACAGGCGTTTGTAACAGTTTTTTTCGGTGTTATTGGTGATCTACTTTATAACGACATCTTCAGTTTTCCGGCCATCTTGTTTGTCACATGACCAGATGAGATCACATGACCACTGAAAATATGCAGTCCCTGCAACATGGCGTCCATTATACGTCAGCGTCAATGACGACGCAAGTCATGACTCTGTTGTTCAGAATGAATTCTGGTCGTGATTATCCTGGTCCCCTGCCGACAAGATCGTACCGCTCCGTTCCTCCACTACTACGGGTGTATTCGACTCACTGTTCTTATGTGTTCTGGTGGAACGGCGTTCTGGAAGAGTCGAACAGCGGAGAACGCGTTCGGGAACGTGTTCCTGTTCCCGAATCTCACACCACCTCGGCTGGTGGTGCAGACAGGAACAGTCGAGAACAAAGATGGCGGACACTGGTGGCAACTTTATAAATATTCTTTGTCAGATCATAGTGTAATTATTCGAGGTTTAGGATCAAGCAGAAATGACATGAATGACATATCATTATTCTAAATTGAATATTTTGGAAGTATTCTTGATAAACGTTGGGGTTTTTAGGCCGCCGTATTGACGCCGGAGGTGAAACCATAGTAACCTGCACTTTCCTATTCGAGACTCGAGAACACTTTACTTGTTCTCGGCCTGTTCGGGTGCAGATGAGAACAATAGGGAGGTTTCGAAATCAAACGATAAACATAAACGTTAACGACAACGTTATTTTCGTACCGAAAATGCAATATAAAATTTGGTTAATGTGTAGTATGAAAATAACGTTGTCGTTAACGTTTACGTTTATCGTTTGATTTCGAAACCTCCCTAGTGAGTCGAATACACCCTACGACAGGCCGCGTCCGCCATGTTTGCCTGTTTTCTGACACACGTATGCAAATGAGCAATAAAGACTCGTAACGTTGCGGGAGTCTATAAATAGATGCTGACTCATGGCGTGACCGTTGATGACGTTTGGCTGACCAATCACATGCCGAGGTGGCGTTCAAGATGCTTGTCGTAGTAGTGAAGCGAGAATTACGACAGGGGACTCTTTGTTATGGTAATGAAGAACGCGTGTGGAGTTCGTCACGTTCGGATAAAGCCTGTTAAAAAATCATCGACGACAGAGCTATTGTCAGGCGTGGCCTAATGGAAAGGCGTCGAAAGAGGTATTGCGCAATACCACCCAGGGCCTAACATGCCTAACAACTATACTTGCCAAATATTGAAACAGGCTATGATTGTGACCGACTGCGGTTGAGGCTATGAATAAATTCATTCAAATCATTTCCATATTCAGCGGGAAAATACGCCAGGCTTGTCTCCACCGCCACCTTAAAGCTGAACTTAATAGATATAAACCCCAAGCGGCAGAGGTAGAAATTACGAACAGCCACAAGGCACTTACAAACTACCTCTGAAAACGATACACCCTCTCGGCGGTCACAGTTGGTTTCACTTACCACGACGCTCTTGAACATTAAAGACCTCATCAGTCGACCCGCAAAGGTATGAACAGCGCCACGACGTGTCAGCCGCGGTATTTGGCGGTACTAATTGCTAAATCACTGAACGAAAGCGAGGCAGTGACGTAGGCGTAGCAGACGCTATAAAACAATCACTAATTACGCACGATTAGTCAGACATTTGATGGGGGGGTCAGGGTAACTGGAAAGGTAACCAATTCTCCGGCATACCACAGCACTGCATGCACATCCCTGTATGGAACCGGTCGTCCAGCGTGAAGGCAGTGGCGGCTGTGGGAGATAGAGCGTTTCGAAGCCCCGGCACCATTCTTATCATTGGAACTTTGTTCTTTTTGTCAGTTTTCGTCATTTTCTTACTTTTTCAACGTTTTGTTGCTTAGCTTAGTTCCCGAAAAAAACAACAACAGTTCATTTAGCAGTATTCTCATTTCATAGTCAGGAAGAATCAATCTGGGTGCTTGGGTTTGTGGCAAAGTGATTCTTCCCTGGCTGGGGTAACTAAACCTCATTTGTCTGGTTCATTATTTTTTTTGTCTTTCTGTAGTTGCTACAAGTACAGGTCCTTTGAAAATCTGCTGATCTTACCTCATCTCCACTGTCATCAGAGAACTGAAGTTTCGGAGACATCACTTTCTTCCTCTTGCCCCGCCCAATGTTTAGCGTTTGTACTACGGACTCAATTGGGCAATTGGGCGACCTATTTCACAAGTATATGTAGAGATTCCTACTTTCCCTTCAGTCTTAACTTTGCGTAGAAAGGGTTTTCGTTGGGGTGAGATCAAGCATATTGGGACTTGGAATGTTTTGGGGTGAAAGATTAAAGATAAAGATAGATCCGTGTTGTAACAACATCGTAGAGATCATTTCTAAGCTCAGTGGGAATAGTTCGCCCAGATCACTTGGGCGACCTATTTAAGTTTTAACGAGTATATATAGAGATCTGCAGACCTCCCTTCAGTCTTTACTTTGCGTAGAAAGGGTTTTCGTTGGGGAGAGATCAAGCAAATAGGGGCTTGGAATGTTTTGGGGGTGAAATATTAAAGATAAGCTCGTAGAGAGATCACAGAGATCATTTTTACCGTCGGTGGAAATAAGTCGCCCAAAACAATTGGGCGACCTATTTCACGAGTATATATAGAGATCCGTACTTTCCCTTCAGTCTGAACATTGCGTAGAAAGGGATGCTGGATGCCTTTTGGTCTATGGGCCAAGCGGGCTAAAAACTACATTCATTCTGTTAGGCTCCAGTTCCATAGAGTTCACGTTTACACTTTTCTCGCGTTACACTTCACGTTTTCCTTTCGTTCCTCGGAGAAAGCATGCCACAGGACAGGTAATGTGTGACTCGTTGCGCGCTGAATCGAGGAACGAAAGGAAAACGTGAAGCGTGGCGCGTGAAAAGTGTAAACGTGAGCTCTATGGAATTGGAGCCTTAGGGGGGGATGGACGTAACGGGTGACAACATAATGCCCCCGGTTGAAGCGGGGGCATAAAAACTTCTATTTTACTATAGATTGTACTTACAAATGTTCCCTGAACAATGAGCCCCATAATTCTGTGTATGTTGTCTTCGTCTGGTGGCAGACAAGAATTCGGTAGTTTTGTCAGCAATTGTGACGCGTGTTTTTTGGGGGGTGAGATCAAGCAAATAGGGGCTTGGAGAGTTTGGGGTGAAATATTAAATATAACATTCATCCGTGTTGTAACAGCGTCGTACGGATCATGGTTTTAATTTGATGAGAAAGATCGATAACGGAATAAGGGTCTCATGTACCCGAGAGAAAAGAACCGCATTCAGCCAGAGAGTGTAATGAGTGTCGATATGTTATATTTTATTTACATACAAGTATACATGACGTCGACGTTAATATAGCCTTACATGCTTGACAACTTAGTCAGAATCCCGGGAGGAAGCGGACTTCCTCACACTCGCAGATGGAGTGAAGTTCCGAATATTCGACGCTGGATCAGGTTGAGAGCCAACTGGACAGAACGTCTTTTCCTTTGCGGCACGTCTTCTTTCTGAAACAGAAACATTCGAAGTGTACAAATGACGTTAATGTTACGGCGGAAGTTACTTCATCAATACTACTGCCTGATTTGAGGCATACAGAATCATTGGTGACATGACAACTGAACTGAATACTCAGTCACTACGAGCAAGTGGCCTAGGCGGCTGCCAAACAAAGTCGTCCCCACTGTCCGTGCTAATTACATGCCGGAACTGGCGACTGGTATTACCTTCCTGAGATTGGTCTGAAATAATACAATGAGGCCCGTAGTAATCACAGTAACACCGGATGGGTGGAATTACATGTATTGGCAAGTCCGGCTTTGGAAGGCTTATGTATTACCTGTTATCTTTGAGATGTCACAGAGGCCACGTCCGCTTCGTCTCCTTATCACTGACGTGCGGTTTTTTAAATCTCCCCGGTTGTACGCATCATCTGAAATGATATGTACCCCAACACCTTAGTTAGCGTTAGCGATGATGACGGAATAAGGGTAACACCCTCCCAAGAACTTAATGCAACAGAATGTAATGTCGTCTAAAGCATTTACGGAGAAAGCGGCAACATTGAAGAAGGGATTATATGTGTCCCATTTTCTGCGAGTGAATCTGTCAGCAGTCACACAGTTTGTCGAACTCCACCACATGTGGCTGTGTGTTTTGTCTTCCCACGTCGCCACTTATTCCGTAAGACATTACGATCGAAACGGAAACAATGCCCGATGTTACACAAGAACAGGTAATGCCACGATATTGTATAAAGCCCTGTATACCTGACATCCGTTATCCGTTATACGAACGACGTTATCCATTTTTCATCTCGATCGCTGTACATGGGCCAATGCTTTGACGGATAACGTCGTATCGCATAACGGATAACGGATGTCAAGTAAACGCGGCTTTAAAGTGCAAAATGGTGAAACGTTCACTTACCTAAGTACGCTTGCTAGCGTGCACATAAATCCCAGGAGTTCCATCTAAATATTCGTAGCGATTGTGGGAAACTTGCCATGCGTATAAATTGTACCTTTTCTCTAAAGGGCTCCGCACACTGGCGACTAAAATGGGGGCGACTGCCGATGCACTACTACGTCGCCTGCAATAATTACCTTTGAGGTCGATCAATGATGTCATCCACGACATCACTCATCTTCCAAGGAAGCATTTGTCACAAACGAGTCAACAAATACTAAAAAAACTAAAAATATGTTCAGTCGCTTCTGTGGTCGCAAGGCCGGTCGCCTAGAAAATCGCTCGAAAAATCGCAAGTCTGCGGAGCCCTTTAGAACGCTTTTTCTAATAAATAGTTGCAATGCTGGTGTCCACGTCTGCCCATGACATCTACTAATTTGCACCAATCATACCATATGAGCGGATTCAGGCTATTGACATATAAATCAACGCAAAAACAATTAACCGTTCAAAGTGATTTAGGCGTTTTTTGTGGCCATTTTCGGCACATCCCCAGAATAACCATCTAATTTTACGCGGCCATTTACGCCAATCACCAATAATATCCTGTGTGTCAGTCCACAACTGACACTCTGTTGTCTCTTCTCTGTTGAAGTTGTACCAGTCAACAACTGTACGGTCTGACAGTCCCGCCTCGTGATGTACTTCAGTCCACTGATGACAAAATCCATATGCCTGCATGTCAGTTGGAGAGTTTCAGCTATCGTTCAATTTGACTTTGAAAACCAACTTCCATGCCGAATTGAAGAAGGGCAATAGTGTCTGTATTGATTAACCTGCCGTCTACATGACCATATTAGGGCATTGGAGTCTTGGATCCCTTGTCCTGTTTGAGGGTCATTCTGAAACCGCAAATATCACATCGATGAAAGGAATACAAAAGTCCTCCAACATACTCCATTCCAGCATATTTCTTTTTGTTCGAATATTTCATTCATTAAAACTGTGTACAAAGTATGTAATGTCCCGCTCTTTCCTTTGGTTCTCATACCCCCCCCCCCCCCAAGAAATAATTCTCCTACAACCGAATTTCTTGGTCTGATCGGCATACCCAATTCAATCAATTTCCCTTGTGGTATTATCCTGTTAATGCCTCACGCACAGAAGGAATGTTGAGTGAGGAAAAATGTCTTTCATTGCCTTGCTGAGTGCCTTTTCCTCATATGATCCCAAGATTAAGTTTGAGAGGTCCAGTGAAGTAAACATCTCAGTTGCAATTTAATTTGCCCTGAACGTGTAACTGCACATGATTGGGAGTTGTTGTGCCCTCGACATCAGCTGCGTGCCTAATTGATTGCCCAGAGTAATAGGGGGACTAAACCCTTTCCGATTCACCACCACGGTCGTTGTTATCGAAAGGCACCGTGGGCCTTGGATCACTTTAAAGCGGGTGATCCACTGTTGCAATTTTGGCTTGAGACGGGGTTGCGTTCCCTTGCGGTTACCTTATATGGCAATCGGAAGTCCTTATGTGGTGATCGCAAGGGAACGCAACCCCGTCTCAAGCCAAAATCGCAACAGTGGATCACCCGCTTTAGGCACAATAGGCACATCATGCAACGGCTTTGGAACAGAGGGAATGGGAGTGCTTATGAGCTTCGATGGCATTTTCACTGCAGTGGGTCGATTATGCACCCTGTTTTACTGGTAAATTCCACTGGTATTCCCCTTATTTTAACTAAATATGTACGTTCCCAGGATAGAATGGGGCAACCTTCAACTGCTTGAGTTTTTATTTGGCACGCTCAGCTCGGGCATACTAAACCGTTCCGATAGAAGTTAGCTTCTCAGCTTGCTAAGGCGCGGGGAAGGTCGGTTACCATAGACAAACCTTTCTTACCTTTGAGATTTGGAGAGAAGTTGAGCACACGATCTCTATCCTGGAGAGAGTTGAATCTCACTATCACGTTTTTGGAATATGGAGGTCCCCGTGGCAGCCTATAAACCGCAGCAAAAGCAAGGCCTTCCACAATCTCACGCAATATCATCCACTTATTGACCATGAAATCGCAGGCCGCTTTGTTGGTAGCACTCGAGTCGTCGTTAACTCTGCCTATTATGCCTTTAAGAACCCCGGTTGGGGTCGAAAATTTGCAAAATCTGGAAGTTGACTTCCTGTATATTATGCCTTTAAGAACCAGGTTCCATTTTCGTCCCCATATATCAAGCTTGGTATGGTTCTCAGATAGACCAGCGCTACTGTGTTTATCGAGTGCAGATATTTTCCATCAGAATCAGATAAAGTGATAATCTCCTAACTTCTTTGATTGGCATTTTTCAGAGTGTGCGAGATACAGTTCCTTTGGTCTTTATGGATAATATCACTCCGATAAAAGTTCGTTAGTAAAAAGTCTTTAAAAAAGTTTTTAAAAGTCTTTAAAAAGTCTATAAAGTCTTTTTAAAAAGTCATTAAGTTTTTAAAAACTTTTTAAAGACTTTTAAAAACTTTTTACTAACGAACTTTTATCGGAGTGATATTATCCATAAAGACCAAAGGAACTGCATGATAATCTCCTGCTTGACAGTTAGTTTGTAATCAATGAATTTACGGAAAAGCGCATCCTTTTGTGATCGGGACTTTGTTCCTAAGCAGCAGATGTAGTCCTGAATTTCTTCATCGACGAAGCCAATTCGAAATTTCTCTGTCCGTGAAGGGCTCGCCTGGCGTCAATCGCTGTAGTTTGACACTGTCATGCAACTTGTCAATGAGCTGGTTGATCTTCCGTGGCCTCCAGTTAACAGTCAATTATTATTTGTCCATGACAGTGGCAGATTGCTGTCTTTCACATGAGGTAGAACTGGAAGTTTCTGAATTTTCGAGGATAGTTTTTTTGTAGTAATCCTCAAAATCTAAATCGAATGTGGCATATTTCTCCCTCAGCTCGATATCACTCTGTTCGAATTCATCACTGTCTTTGAGCTTCGCAATGCCCGTATCCTCGAAAATATCCTGGATGATTTCTTGTTTCTGAGACTAGCTGGCTCGAATATCTGTCAGTTTCCTCTTTACGTTTTCCTCGAAGCGACGCATGCATTAGCACAACTGTGGCACCCGGGAAGCACATCTCGAGGGCGTTCACATTTGGTTGGTCCTCATCACTCCCGACAATCACCTTCGAGAATCCCAAAGAGGCGTAATCCACTGTATCGCCATGTTTTGCTTGAAGATGCGAAAAGAAACAATGGTGCGAGTGAAACTCGCGCCCCAGTGATGCCAGTGTTGGTGTAATGGACCGAGGAAAATGGGTGCATCCTGAGAAGTTTTCCTGAGAAGTTTATTGTTTTTTATTCACAACGGTCGTGGTGTAGCACGGTCTGAGGTTAAATGTTCGATCCACCTCCACCGTAGTTGCATGCTTCGTATAGTTTTTGTTCAAGCATAGCGCGCGTAGTTCCTCGCAAAAGAGCTGCCACACGAAATCATCCAGATAGTGGAACGATTCATGATTCTCATGTTAAGTCGTACAGGTGATTCGTATGACACAGATGACACCAGAATGACGCTGTTCACCAAAATGTCGAGAAATATTGACAACATTCCTTCAACCAGAGGTGCTCTGGACCAAAACACGTGAGGAGGGCGGCATACCAAGCTGGGTATGTGTGGCTTTGGCCCTAATGCAGCAACTGGTGCTCCCTGCTCCTTGCCAGTTGGGTCGGCGGAAAGATGAGAATGGCCTCATACCATTGTGCACCAAATTACACATTGCATTGCGGAGAAGGCATGCAGAGAACTATAGTATATTGCAAATGCACCAAATCTTGTAAGGCCACCTGCAATCGCTTCAAAGCCAAACTAATGTGCAGTCCCGGATGCAAATGTGGTGGACTCTGTTATGTTGCCAAACTTAAAAACTGCAACTTTTAGAATACCATCTCTGTCAAGAGAGACAACCAATTTTGTCCCATACTTAACAACACCGTGTTCTGAGCGAATATCCCAGAACGTGAACAAATATTTGTCAAGCAGTGACAAATTCTGCTTACCATATGAAATGGTACAGCGACATGGTGGAATACCGAAGCCAAAAACTTTGGCTTCTGCAAGATGGTCACTTGGACCAAGGGATACATTCCTCTTCCTTGACTTGCACTTGAATGCCAGATCCAGCTCCACCATCAAAGAAGAAAACACTGACTGCAAGCGCAATTCTCTCCGTATATCCATGCAACAATTCATCAACAAAAGTGAACCTGAGGTGAAGACAACGTCACGCCTAGCTTGAATTTCCTTTTTGGCACATTTAGCAACATTAGCCTGAACTTTTGATTCATGCTGGAGGGTCGACCCTGTGACTTTCAATCCAGACAGTGACTGGCCATCATTTTTCACGAGTTTTCCCTCAAAACAATACTCCCCACTATTCAAACTCATGCGGAAAGCAGACAAACACACGTTTCCAGGAACATCACAAAATGTCCACATATCTCCTATCCTTAACACTGCTCCTCGTTTTTCGTTCCCAACCGGTGCGATGCAACGTAATCCCAAGTGGACTTCTGGAAATAAATCATACGAAATTGAGTCAAAAATGACGAAATGTCTGCAAACACCCAGTCTCAATTTTTTAAAGTACTTAAAAGTGCAAAGTTCAATTTACTGGCAGGGATGCCAAAGATTGCAGATCAGACGAGATCGGTTGCACTGTCTATAGCCATGCCCATCCAAGGCATGCACATTGCTCCTGAAATGAACACATGCGGGATGGCCGATCACTGTGATTAATGAATACTGTACCTCCATTGTCCACGGAACTGGGAGGCTGGATGGCCTCAACTCTTGCACTTGATCCTGAAAATGAAAAATGAAGTGCACAAATTGGATAAGCCCACCAGAGTTGCTCAATGCCAAACAATAAACATGGAAAAATCATGATGAGTGCACAACAATGAGTGACGTAAACAACTCGGTTGCCCGTTCTAGCTAGAAAAGAGTACTAAGCATAGGCATTGTTCAGTCAGAGCACAGTCTGACCGTCATGTCTCTCTCCACCTTCTCCAGATAACGGGCATGCCGGGTATCAAGACTTTGAAAGCAAGCCATGAAAATCCAGAAACTAATCCAACATTGACCATAAGAAGTTGTAATCAATAGCATACCATTAGTCTCTGCAATGCCAGCTGTACATGTAGAAGCAGCGGGCTGGGCGGTTGCAAGCGGAACTCAATGGGTCATATGAATAAAAATTAGCATTTGCTTGTAAGCAAATACTTCAACTAGGAGCAGCATTTGCTGAAAGGAAAAGATTGTGCTTGTTTACGTATGAATAAAGTGGACATTCCACTGGCAATGCTTTGCTGGGAAGTTTCAAGGAAGTGCTTGAAGGTCATATCCCAATGTCGTTTTTCTTATGAATGGTCTGCACCGTGATCTGATGGTGGTCTATTTCATCGTATGTTTTTGGCATTGTTCGGTGGGGTCAATCGGGTTATGTTTTGACTGCGCTGAGGACCCTTTTTGCGTATCGTGTGCAGGAACTGGGATTCTCACATTTTGATCGACTGCTGGCTGAAAGATGTCCGCGGAAATAAAGTTTTTTTGCAAAACATGTAAATAGTTTTTTTCTGATTAATAAACATTTTTTCTGCAACATAAAGTTATTTCCCCA